>OY755044.1:56008607-56281107 GCA_963576565.1 Aspidapion aeneum | reverse complement strand
AAATAGAGTTTTAGTGAAAATATGCCGTGTGTGATATCAAACGAAAGGTGATTGAGTCTGGAGTTAAACAAAATACATTTTAGTTTTAAAAAAAGGTGGGGGTAAATTTCAAAAATTAGAGTTTAAGTTAAAACATGGCTTGTGTGGTATCAAACGAAAGGTAAATTGAGCATGGAGTTAAATAAAATATATTTTAGATTTTAGTTATATTAGCTCACACGAACACTATAACTATAGTAACGAGTGTGAGCTTAGGTACCCATATATTGGCAGAGTATTTTTTTTAGCAAGAACTGCAGACTCCAGCGACATGAAATTATGAAAAATGTAGTGCAAAGTGATTTAGACAAAATGTGATATAATATATATGATATAATGTAATGTCTACACTTTATTGTTTTTTTTTTGAAAATATTATTATTGAATTTTATTGAAACAGTACTTATTTTTTTATACAAAAGCTTTAATTTAATTTTTTTTAAACCCTATATTGGCTGGTTCAGCTTTAACATTTTCCTTACATAATTTAAGTTTCCTAAGCCAACTGGGACTAACTTATGATAAAATTCTCTAGTTTTAGTTTTTTACTTAGACTTTATGTACAGACAATATTTTATACCATCAAAAACACTTTTGCATAAAACGTTATCTTAAATTAGTCTGAGTTGCCTTCTCGTAAGTTAAATTATTGTAAGGTAAATTGTGGGGTGAAGCAGGATGCCCCGAGGCCCCCCCAAGCCTTAGATTTTTTTACATATTTTCCACATATTTCATGAAAAAACACAAAAAATAGCTTAAAATTTGACATCATGAGGCTTCAGCCCCCCCCCCCCCCAATAGGTCTCGGGTCCCCCCAAGACCTATTCCTGGGTGCACACTGGGTGAAGTGACCCTAATAAGTAATTATATTGAACTAATTATTAAAGGAGACTATATTGAGACATAATTTATAATCTTTTATTACAAGTAAGATATGCAGGTACAGTTTTAATTTAATCTAAAGAAAATTATTCTATTTTACACGTAACTAAGATCTGTTTTTAATATTTATATTATCAGAAAATAAAACTGCACTTTTTTAGTGTCGCACACATACAAAATACATAGTTCACGACATTTTAAGATATAAAAATTGGGATGTATTCCAATGGCTTCACTCTCAACTTCTGGGAATGTTTTACCTGAAATTAAAAAAATGATATAGTATATACCCATTGACAGAAGAGGGAATGCAAAAGAAGATAGAAAAGAAGCTCAAAGAGCAGGACAAATTAACAAAAAATTTTTGTTTGCAAAATGTCACTTTTTATAAAAAGTTCTGCTTGTTTTGTCTCTTGCAATACTTTAAATTTAAAAATATTATACACCATTATATAAAAATTTGCACCGAGTGCAGTTTCAATGGAACACGCGGAAAATGAAAAATCGCACTCGTGTGGTATGCAACCCAATAACCTCACAATTTTTGTTTTGTTATAAAATGTGAAAATATTTTTAAAATGCCCACCTCCTTGTTGAATGCAGGCTTGTGCTCGTATACCAACAGATAGATTAGTTATCTGTGTATCGCGCTTGTTTTTCAAAAAAACCTAAACAGAAATAGTGTACTTTATGCTCTCAAAATTTGAACAAGGAAGGAAGGATTCGAAACACCTCATATATATATATATATATATGTTATACTTTAAAGTTTACTTTTAACTTTTTAAAAAACTTTATTTTGATTAAATACAATATAGGACTTAAACGTTATAATTGAACGTGTACTTAAGAACGATTCTAAAGAGAATGACTTAACATTACAATGATTTGAGTTTATATAAAGAAAATGTGCTGATTAAGCAATGGAATAATTCCTTAATATTCTAGACTTCAACTAAAGTGCAATTCGGCAGGAATGCACGTGTTGTTTATTCCGTGAGAGACGCAAGTCAGCAGAATGGTCTTCTTATCTTGAAAGGTTCTGAGAAATAAAGTGTTGATTCGGCTTGAATGCACGTGTTGTTTATTTCATGGGAAACGCAAGTCAGCAGAATAAGCTTCTTATCTGGAAGGTTCTCGGGTTTCATAGAAGGTTCTGGTTTCTTCTAAGTGTAGGCAGGATATTTTCATATAACAGCTCCCCTCTTTTTGAAAAAGTTGACGTTATACGGCAACTTTTATTAAGATGATTGATTGATCATTAATTTTGCATTGGGTTCGATTTCTTCTTCGATTTGATCTTCGATGTGTATGCTTGGTCTTCTTCTTGGTAAGATATTCGATAAATTCCTAATTCTTTGTAGATTAGGTTTTGGAAATGGTGGAAAGTCATTACCATTATCATTATCGTTATTGGTATTATTACCATTTCTTGTTCTTCGGCGTCTTCGACATTTGTTAATAATGTAAAGAATTACTAGTAGTACTATCAATGTTATTGTAATGATAGTAAACCAATCAATGTGTTTTTGAATGAATGGTTGATTGATCATTTTATCTAATTCTTCTGAATATTGGTTAAGATTATGTTGTGCAATATTCAGATCTTCGACGTTTATTTTGCTTAACTTTAATGGTTTTAGACCTTGAATTTTGGAGATTGCAGGCATATCTTTACAACAAGTATATGGAATATTGATTATTGGTGAATTTATTTCTTCGAAGGTACTTTCTTGAAGTATGGTTTCAGAATGAATCCTCGTACTTCCAATAAAAGCATTGCATGTTGATTTGAAACGAACTATACTATTGGTTTCAATTAATTTCGTAATGATTTCTTGATTCTTGCATTTGATATTGGTAGGTACTGGTTCTGACATAGTAACTAGCCATTGATTTTCTTCAAGTGGTTGAACATTGTAGCCTTGTGCATAGAAAATGGTTGTTTGACATGTTTTCGGCAGCTGAGTTTGTTGCTTCAATAGTTGAGCTTCACAAATAGCATCACTGTCGATGGGATACGGAAGTACTTTGGAACAGAGCTTCGTTCTTCTTTCGATGATCTTGCAGTGGTCCACGTGGTGGAAGGTGACGAAAAACATTGAATCATCGTCACGCGCAATAAATTTATTAATTGTTGATATAGTATGGTGAAGACCTGTTCGATTATCTAATATTGGTATTGGGTAAAGTCTGTATAAAGTATAAGTCGAAGGGTCTATAAGAGGTATTTTAAGAACAAATACTATTTTTGATTCAGTTTGAAAAGCACTAAGTTCAATTAAATTAATGTATTGGGCTACCGTTGAGATTGATATTGGTAAAGGCAAATTATTTTTTTGTAATGAATGAGAAATCTTTTTCAATGAATCTACCAAATCCGATGGTTTTATTATTGAACCATGCAATATTTTTAAACGTGCAAAAGTTACTGCGTTTAACGCGTCATTTAATGAATCTTTAATAAAGGTGTAACTTTCCATAAGCGATTCGCATAAATCTAATGCTTTTATTTGTGCTTCTGCATAGGCAGCGTTATCAGAAATCGAAGTGACTAAATATTGAATTAATTTAATATCATGATTAAACGTTTCTTCATCAATTTGTAATTTTTGTAAAGTCGTATTAAAACTTTTAATAACAGAGGTTGTTACTGAAATTTGTTTTTGCAATAATCTTTCAATATTTTTCTCATCAGTCGATACTTTATTAATACAATCATTAAAGTATTGTATGTAATAGATTTCCAAATAGTTCCGATGCCATTAAATATTCCACGTTTTTGCCTATATGATTTTTCTTTTGTATCCGAGATAAGTTCTTCGTATTTAATATTAACGTAATTAGAAATTTGTTTTAAAAGGCTAACATGCGTTTTAATTTGCGATTTGAAATTTGCAATTTGATTATTATTGATTGAAAAGTGATCCATAAAGGTATCTAAAATTTTGTCGTTATGCTCAATTGCTTTCTTAAAGGGTAAAAGATCTTTGTAAACAACAAGTGTCCATTCATTATTAGAAATTCTGATAAGGGATTCTTCATGATAAAATAGTCCTAGTGTATTATTTATTGGTAATATTGAATATTGACTGGAAACGATTGAGATTATTCCCATTAATCTAAAATAAAAATTTTTTATTTTATTCAAAGCACGGTTTTAACCTATCAAAATGAACTTTGGTTAATTGATTTGTTTGTGGATTTTTAAGTGTTGCAGAATTACGATGTATTTCTAAAATTTCAAAAGGACCATTAAATAAATTTTCTGATTTTGATTTGATTTGTGATTCTTTAAGCCAAACTTTGTCTCCTACATTAAATTCAGGGAGATTCTTTCGTACGTGTTCGTCAAATCGTTCTTTCGATTTTTGTTTCGATTGATCAGTTCTATTTCTAGCTAATTTGTAAAAATAGTCCATTCTATTATTTAAATCGCGTACATATTTAGATATCAATTGTTCTTGATTATAAAGTTTTTCGGGGGGTCTACTTGATGTATGTCCGAAAACGAGTTCGTAAGGGGTAAATCCGTGTGTTTTGTTTTTTGTATTATTATAGCAAATTACTGCGTATGGAAGAACGCTAAAACAATGATCTTCAGGGTTTTCTTGTTTATTGATTCTAATCATTTCGCAAAGGGTTGCGTGAAATCGTTCTAGTGAACCGTTTGACTGTGGATGTGCTACGCTAGAAAATGTTAACTTAACATCGTATAGGGTACATAAATCTTTTAAAAGGGCATTATCAAATTCTTTGCCATAGTCGCAATGTATTCGTAAGGGTACACCGAAATGTTGGAAAAATAGTAAAATAGTACTAACTACTGTACTGGCTTTTTTATCACTCATTGCGTAAGCTTGTGTAAATTTTGTTAATTCATCCCGTACTGTTAACGCGTAATTTCTGGTTGGGTATTCGAAAATATCGATATTGATTCGTTCAAAAGGGGTACGTGGTGTTTCTGTTACAACGAAAGGTCTGCTTAGATTTTTACGAACAATTTTTACTTTTTGACAAGTTTCACATTTTTTTATGAAATCTTCTACGTTTTTTGTTAAACCACGCCAATTATATTTTTGTCTAATGCGTCTAACTGTTTCATTTATTCCACGGTGTAGGTTGCTTTTTCCTAAGTGATAATTTTCTAAAATTATTGGGATTTCATCTTCGTCGGGGGTTGTTATTATATTTTGGCAAATTTTTAATTTTATGTCTTTATCAGAAAAAATGTAAGATAGCATCTCTAAAGTTGGTAAATCTAGATTGTTTTCGATGCAGTATGTTTTGTTAATTTCAAATTTATTTTGGTCTTTAAAAAGGCAATAAAATAAATGTTGTGAACAATCATCATTATCGAATGGTAGAGCTATAATAAAATATTTACGATCTTTAACTGTTTTGCTAGAAACAATATTAATTTTTAATTCCTCAAGGTGGAACTCTTCTTCAAAAATATCGTCAAAGATTTTGAAATGTAAATCTTCCATTTTATTTTGTCGGAAAAAGGTTACTATTAATTTATTTGATTTATCTAATAATTGATCATTCGAGGTTTCGATTTTAGAATAATCAATTAGGGATCGCGTCTTGTAAAGTTCAACAAATCTGTTAAATTCATCTGTTATTTTTTGATCATCTTCTTCGTTAAAAATTGGTTCTTGATCGTTATTTTCGTTGTTTGCAAAAATTTTAATGTTTGATTTAAAGTCTATACAGTCTTTGAAATGATTGATTTTTATTCGCGATAAAGCGTCTGCATTTTTATTGATTTTACCGGGTTTATGAATGATTTTAAAACTATATTCTTCTAATTTTAATCGCCAACGTGCTAATCTGCTACCGGGGTCTTTAATTGAAAGTAGCCAGGTTAGAGGTCTATGATCGGTGACTATAGTGAATTTTCTACCAAAAAGGTAAGGTCGAAAGTGTTTTACGGACCATACTATTGCTAATAGTTCTCTTTCAATAGTGGAGTATTTAGTTTCTGCACTACAAAGGGTTCTCGATGCAAAAGCTATCGGAAGGTCTTTACCAATTGGACCTTGTGAAAGTACGGCTCCTATCGCAAATGCGCTCGGTTCTTCAAAATTTGGATAAATTAATATTGGATCAGAAATTAATGCATTTTTAAGTGTTTCGAAAGCTTCTTTACATTCTTTAGAAAAAATAAATTTGGTATCTTTTTGAAGAAGTTTTGTTAAGGGTTTTGAGATTTTCGCGAAGTTCGGTATGAATCTTCGATAATATCCGGCAAGTCCGAGAAATGATTTTACGTCACGAGGATTTTTTAATTCTGGAAAGTTTTGAATACATTTTACTTTATCAGGGTTTGGTTTTACTCCATTTTCGGTAATTAAATGTCCGAGGTATGCTACTTCTTTTCGTAAAAACTCGCATTTGTCAGGTTGAATTTTTAAATTTGATTTTCGTAATCTTTGGAAAACTTCGGAAAGACGTGAAATGTGTTCATGAATTGTTGGTGAATAAACAATAATGTCGTCCATATAAACTAAACAACGTTCATTTAGAATGCCTAATAAAATGTTATCCATCACACGTTGAAATGTGGAGGGTGCATTTTTTAAACCAAATGGCATACGAACAAATTCTTAGTGTCCATTTTCGACAGAAAAGGCTGTTTTTTGAATATCTTTTTGATCAATTTCAATTTGGTGAAAACCGGATGCTAAATCAAGTGTTGTAAAATATTGACATTTACCTAACTGATCTAATAAATCTGAAATATTTGGAAGTGGATATTTATCGTCAACTGTTACTTCATTCAGTTTTCTATAATCGATTACTACTCTCCATTTTTGTTTGTTAGAGGCGTCAAGTTTTTTTGGGACTACCCAAACAGGTGATGACCACGGGGAAATTGATGGTCGGATTATTTTTTGATCGAGCATTTTATTAATTTGTGTTTTTACTTCCTCTTTGTGTATTTGAGGGTACCGATATGATTTAGTAAAAATTGGATGAGCATTGTTGGTTTCAATTGTATGTTTGATTTCATTAGTGAAGGTTAATTGATCTCCTTCGATATAGAAAATATCAGAAAATTCAAAACAAAGATTTGAAATTAGTTCTTTTTCTTCGTAATTTAGATGTTCTAGTCTTAATTGATTTTTAATAAGGTCGACTCTATCAATGAGTTCGTCTTCATTGGTATTAAAATTTAAAATATCGTGAACACTTGGTATGGGTTCGAAAGACAAGTTGTTGAAATTTATTGTTTTAGGAATAGCATTGGGATTTATTACTGACGTATAAAATTCACCATTTTCGTTAATGTGGACTAGGGCGTTTGGTAATCTTACTTTTTCTATTTCTTGACCAATTAAAATTGCATCTGTGTTTTTTAAATTAGATTTTAATTTGAAAACTTGTTCAGTTCGCGGTTCTAGAGATATTTGATTTAGAAAATTATTTTTATTTATGTTTATTCGCGGTTTAGGTATTGGTGGCGTTTTTTGATTTTGAATTAATCTTGGTTTAGGTATTGGTGGTATGTTTTGATTTATTATTTGATTTTGAATAATTTCGGGATTTTGTTCGAAAGTTTTTTCTGTTACTTGAATTAAAGGTATTATTTTAAAATTGGTGCATAGCTGTTTTGAATTTAAATCAATTACGCACTGGTAATGTTCAAGAAAATCGAGTCCTAATATTCCGTCAAATTCTATGTCTAAATTACAAATATAGACTTTTAGTGGATTGTCTTTAGCGAAAGGGACTAAAACTGATTGAGTGATTGGAATTTTTTCATCGGTTATTCCTTGTACTATTACATTTTCTGCAAATCGATTATTATAATTTTCGACTGTTTTTTCTTTAAATACTGAAATTCCTGCGCCGGTGTCAATTAAAAGTTTAAATTTATTTGTTGCGTCATTAATATAAAAAAGATTTTTTGAGTTTAAATTATGTAGATTGGTATTTACACGAATGTTTGTTCTGAGATTTGATTGATTGACATGTGTTGGATTTTCGTAGTAGTTTGTTCTAATTGGGTATCTGTTTCTTGAATCGATTGGGGTGGATGGTTTTGATTGGAAGTAATTTGAAAATTTTGGGTTTCTAGTGGCAAAATTTGATTTTGGTTTTCAAAATTTTGATATATTCCGGGTTGATTAAAATTGTATTGACTTATGTCATTTAAATATTGTTCTTCAAAATTATTCGAAAATTCTTGTGAGATTTCATTTTCGTAATGAAACTGATTTTCATACTGAAAATTTTCAAAATTTGGATCATAAGGATCATAGTTGTTAAAATTTTCAAAATTGGGATCATAGGAATTGTAGTTGTCAAAATTATTAAAATATTCATCAGAATAGTTCACTACATGTGCTCTATGTTGTGGGGAATTGTAATTTGGATTTCTTTGAATTACTGATGGTCTAAAATTATTTTGTTGGTTTTGGGGTACAAAATTTCTAGAGGTGCTTGGTTGATTTTGGGCAAAATTGGGTCTTTGAAAATTTTGGTTAGATTGTTGATTTTGATTTTGGGCAAAATTGGGTCTTTGAAAATTTTGGTTAAATTGTTGATTTTGATTTGTGTAGACCGGGGGTCTCTGTGCAAAAGTACGGCATTCACTTCCGTGATGACCTAAACGATTACATTTAAAACATTTTTGTGGTTGAGAAACTGTTCTTCGCGATTGAAAATTATTTTGTCTATTTTGTATGGGATTATTTGAAACATTGGGTCGGTTTGGAGTTTTTTGTGTTTCAAAATATGAAAGTTGTAGTTCGCGTCTTATTCTTACTTGTGCTTCAAGTAAATCTTTAGGATTGCTAGCACGGACAATATGACCTATGCGCGATTCTAATCCTGTTAAAAGCGTATTTAATGCCATAGAATCTATAATTTGGATTTGTGCATCTTTTTGAAGCATATTTAAATTTGATTTTTGAATACAAGCGTGCATTTTTGAATTCATGACTTGTAATCTATTGAAAAACATTAAAGGTGATTCGTTTGTTTGTTGTTTGAGTCTTTGTAGATCTTGAATTAATGAAGAAAGGTCTCGCGTATCTCCATAGTATGTTGTTAATAATTGTTTAATTTGAATCCAAGAAAGAGAATTTCGAGAGTTTACTAATTGTGCGGCTTTTCCTTTTAATTTATTTTTAATGTGTATGACCAATAAATCGCGTTGATCTCCGACGGCCATGTTATAAGCACAATCGCAAGCATTGATAAAAGTTCCTAAAAATATTTGATCTCCATCGTATTCAGGGATTATTGAGAAAATTTCCGATAAACGATAAGGTTCAACCTCAACTATAGGTTGGTTTGCTGGTACGTTTGCTGGTTGGTTATTACGAGGTTCAGTCATTTTGATGGTTTTTAATTTCTCGTATTTTAAAACTTAAATTAAAACTTTTTTTAGGTTTTGTTTCTTAAAACTAAATTTTATTTTTTATTTTTGACTTCTTTTAAATTCAAAAATTTTCCTTAAAAATTCAAAATTTTAAGTCAGTGTTAGAAAATCGTACAGATTTTTCAAAATATCAACTTATTTGAAAAAAAATAAAACGTGATGATTCAATTGTCTTACTCACAAAAGCTTTAGCTGGACCATTTGTATCCACGTGTTCGGCTACCAGGGGCTTCACTAGGTGTTCCTTCCGTATCCGTTGGTTGCGAGGAGGCTTGGTTCGTTGCTGTCTAGCTTCTGGTTGCTTATGTAACTTCTTGGTTGCTTATGTAACTTCTTGGTTGCTGTAGATTCTTGATAGCTTAAAGAGCTGGAGCTTCACCACTCGCGAATTAGTATACTCGTGTTTTCGCGTGTGTTAAACTATCCGTACGACTGCGCCAAATGTTATACTTTAAAGTTTACTTTTAACTTTTTAAAAAACTTTATTTTGATTAAATACAATATAGGACTTAACCGTTATAATTGAACGTGTACTTAAGAACGATTCTAAAGAGAATGACTTAACATTACAATGATTTGAGTTTATATAAAGAAAATGTGCTGATTAAGCAATGGAATAATTCCTTAATATTCTAGACTTAAACTAAAGTGCAATTCGGCAGGAATGCACGTGTTGTTTATTCCGTGAGAGACGCAAGTCAGCAGAATGGTCTTCTTATCTTGAAAGGTTCTGAGAAATAAAGTGTTGATTCGGCTTGAATGCACGTGTTGTTTATTTCATGGGAAACGCAAGTCAGCAGAATAAGCTTCTTATCTGGAAGGTTCTCGGGTTTCATAGAAGGTTCTGGTTTCTTCTAAGTGTAGGCAGGATATTTTCATATAACATATATATATATATATATATATATATATATATATATATATATATATATATATATATATATATATATATATATATAAAATTTTACAAGTTTCTTTCAACTAAACCTAACTTTCCTGCCTTGCGAAATTTGGTCGAAACATTGTTGTTCAAAAACCATTTGTTCGAAAGCAGTAATAATACTTCAAAAACATTTTTTTGAAAAGGAAAATTATTCAAAAACATTTCTGAAAATTTTTTTGTTCAAAAAATTTTTCTTTCAAATTAATTTTTTTTCATAAGGAAAATTGTTCAAAAAGGTTTTTGAAGAAAATATTTTTGAACAAATTTCCATTCAACAAGAACATAACCTAACCTAATAGCTAGGTAAGGGTGTTTTAACATGCCATATTCATGTTCTTTTGACAAAATTAAGACTCTTTTAAATTGTTTATGACGAATTCTGCAGTGCTCAACTCGAGCCGAAAGTGTTTCTTGAACTAAAAAATATATTTATTTTTACTTATAATCATAGGGCCCCAGTCAACCAAATCCATACAAATCCACTTATCTGTTTGTTGTTAAATCTGTATACCACATTTTCAATATAGTTTTTGATTTTTGGGGTTTCGGTTCTTATTGTTTGCATTGCACAAAACTGTTCCTCTTCATCTTCAGCGCTGCTACTAATTAGCAGCGAAGAAAATAATAAAAAATACTCTGCCAATATATGGGCCCCTAAGCTCACACTAGGTACTATAGTTATAGTGTACGTGTGAGTTAATATAACTTAAAACCGAAATATATTTTATTCAACTCCAGACTAAATTACCTTTTGTTTGATACCACACAGGCCATGTTTTGACTTAAACTTAAATTTTTGAAATCTACTCCCACCCTTAAAGAAAACAAAAGCTATAATGTATTTTGTTAAACTCCGGACTCAATTACCTTTCGTTTGATATCACACACGCCATATTTTCACTTAAACTCTAATTTTTAAAATATACCCCCACCCTTTTTTAAAAATAAATTAAAATGTATTTTGTTTAACTCCAGACTCAATTACCTTTCGTTTGGTATCACAAGCGCCATATTTTCACATAAACTATAATTTTTGAAATCTACCCCCACCCTTTTATTTGGTTTGTGTTCGGTGGATTTTGTTCATTTTTAAATGGGACCATCTCGACCCAAGACCCAGCCTAGGTACCAAATTTCATTAAAATCGCCCAAGCGGTTTTTGAGTTATGCGCGTTGGTCGTTACAGACAGACATACAGACATACAGACATACAGACATACAGACAGACAGACAGACAGACGGACAGACAGACAGACAGAAATAACAAAATAATCTGAAGTGTTAATTTAAATTGATGTACTTGCACATTTAAACGTAATTTTTTATTCTGATCAACTTTTTTCATTTTTCGATATTGTCAAATTTAGAGGTACTTTACTCTTAAGCAAAACTCATACTTTCTAACAAACTCGTATACCACTAAAAAAAATTGATATTGATTTTTTTCAATTTAATATTTGGACGCCCCTGGTGTTATAACGGTTACCGGAATGTTACAACTATACACATTGTTCGAAAGAAAATTTAATTGTCTACAATGTGGAGTTAAATGTTTTCCCGGTAAGGCTTGGTTTAAAAAAAATTGTAAAATACACGTAGACTTTTTTTGTCATAAAAAAAAATCACTAAACATGCATATATTCTTTGAGCGTTCCCCGTTAACAAAAACCTAGATACATATCGTTATAAAGATTATTTTATTTTTAACGATATAGAGTTAAACAAGATTTATAGGAAGCTTAGTTTTTAAGAAAATTGAATAAAAAAATAAAACATTTGAAAAAAATAATTAAAAAAAAATAACCTCAATATGCGAGCGCCCCTGGAGTGTCAATAATAGCTTTAACACAACTTTATGATACGCTATTCGAAAGAGCATTTTATTTTCTCTAAACAAGGTGTTTTAACATTTTTCACTGAAATGCTTAGTTTTTTGAAAACTGAATAAAACCTAAAAAACATTTTTTTTTCGTGATCTTAAAAAATAACCCCAATTTATGGATGCCAAGTAAGTGCTAACCGTGGACTTGGCCCACTTCGGTGATATATCATTTAACAGATAATTTAAATTACTATTATTAAGTTGATTACACACTTTCTGTAAATTGCGTACCTTTTGAGAAAATGACATAAAACTGAATAATTTCGGTTTATTTTGCATATTTTATGGAAATACATAGGAAACAGGTGTACTGCTAACACTTCAGGGTTCGTATATCAGCAAGGGTACTAGCCAGTGGCGCACCCAGGAATATGTCTTGGGGGCCCGAGGCCTCTTGGGGGGGGGGGCGAAGCCTCGTGAAGTCGAATATTAAGCTATTTTTTGTGTTTTTTTCTGAAATATGTCGAAAATATGGTACTACCCAGGGAACTCAGTGATATCTCATTTTATAGGTTATTAGTTAGTCTTTATTTTGTTTTCACAGATTTTCTCAAAAATAAGCATTAAGCAGTTTCGAATTTAAAGGCCACAAATAATAAAATTGGTCAAAATCCAAAATGACGGCAAATGTTTAGCGTCATAAATCGAAAACGATTCGTTTCACAAAAAAACGTACAACAGCGTTTTTGTAGGAAACTTTTGTCTAAATCTTTTTTTCTAAAATGTACAGGGACCAAGTAATTAAAAAAACAACCTTTACGTGCACACTAAATACAAGATAGCGGTGGGAGCCCCCCCCCCCCAAGGTCGATTACTCAATTTATTTTACGGCTCTAATTTGAACAATATGTCAAAATAGCCACAACGCCACCCTTTGCAAGCTGTAGGTATTTTTTTCGCTCTAATGACTGACCTAGTTGTCCCAACGCTGACGGTCCACGCACGTGCATTTCCCAAACCAAATGAACTCGAATCGAAACAAATTTTCAAGTCTCCAAGACTCACCCGATCTCACTCTTTCTCTCTCTCAGTACAGCTAAGACAGACAAAGACAACATATTTTCTTGACTCTTTTGTCGACTATGCGTAAGAAAACTGCGGAGTATCACTTCGTCTGGTTGAAATAAGGAAAAATCGCCTTTATTCTCAAAATTATAAAAAATTTTGGCTACGCCAGTAGCCATTCCGCGTTTCAAAACGAAAATAAAGGTAAAATCAACCTCTAAGACAATCTTCGGGAGACGCGAGATATACGCCATGTTTTTTTTTTCTTTGTGAAAAATGTTTATTGTGTTTTTGTTAATTTTACTTAAACAATCCCAATAATCTTCAGGAAAACGATGTAACTGAATTGCTTTTATGACCAAACATCAAAATTTGGTCATACATTTAAAAAACTACAATTTTGAATTTTTAAAAACATAAAAACACAATTTTTTTTTGTTAAAATGACATGTTTTGAAGGGCGCGTGAGTTTTTTGGACGTAAAAGTCATGGATTCAACGAAAATATTTCCGCCGCAAGTTTTTTTCATCTCAATCTGTATAAAAATAATAATTATATAATTACAATAGTTGATAAAAAACATCACCATTTTTTTTCACAACTGGTTAAACACCTATCAACCATTATTATTGTGTTCCTCTTTGTTTATTTTTATTTAAAAATGTTTTCATTTCTTTTTATTCTGACAGATATAGGGGGCGCCACAATACAGGGACAGCAGAAGGTATTTTTACTTCTTTTGAACCATATAGGCTAAACTGAAGTTGAAAACTTGTCTAAACAGAGATTTATTGTTTGAACCTTGGTGAAAGTGTCATCTAGGTCAGTTAGACAAGGAACACAAACTATGCTACTTACCGATTTTCTCCTTCCAAATTACTTTTGTTTTTGTCCCCACTTTGGGAAAATGTCGGGAAATTTCCCTCTTTTTTAACCTTTTAATTTGTTATGGGGAAAAATTACTCTCTTATTTTAAGTAAACTTTACCTAATTTTAACCAAAAATGTTACTTGGGAAGGCACCTACCCATAAGGCTCCTTTCCATAAGGAAGCGGCCCATACGGCTCCGACCCATAAGGACCGGCCCATAATTGACCGGCATAAAACGCACCAACCCTCCGGGATTTTTCCCATTTTCCCATATAACCCATACACCCCTGGGTACAACCAAAGGATTAAAAATTATAATAAAATTAGGGTTAAATGTAAAGGCAGAAAGGAAAATCGTCTTGTTACTTCATGCAGTGCAGTTTAATTTAAATGCAAGGGTTTTCTTACACTGGTCAGTCCGGTCAGTCCTATCCTACCCTTACTGCTGTACCCACTAGGCTGTGAACAACAGTTAACTCAAAATTCTGACGAAAATACCGAAATAAAAATTAGATTCAACTTTATTTAAATTATTTTTCTTCCTTACAAATCTTTTTGTAATCGATATATAGGTATATTTTTTCACAAAAGCATTATGCCAAAAGAAGCAAAATTCTGCCGTCATCTTGTGGAAAAATATATAAAGGAAAAAACATGTTTTTTCCTTTATTTACTTAAAAAACACAAAATTCATTTCACAACTTTGCTCATTTGAAGGTATTTTCAGTTGCTATGGCTATAACAGACGGGTAACATTATGTGACCAGCATCTTATCTTTAAGCAGCTCTTAAGGAACAGTAAAGTCACAAAAAAGCTGACTTAATTTTAACAACACTAAGGAAGGAATAAGTCTGCCTTTAAGTTCGGTGCAACGAAATATAACGAAATAAGGTATTCTTTCGGCTAAGAAACGGAAAAAAAGTAAGTGCGATGGGCCCTTAAAGGCTAAAGAAAATTATTTTTTTGAGCACTTGCTTTATCAGAAAAGCACTCAAGGAAGAAATCGCCTGTGGAAAAACTGCATACGGAAAAAAGTGGATAGAGGACATCCCCAAAATTTCAAATAAATTTAAAAAAACTTTATCAAAGTATTGCAATATCACACAAAAAGGTTGCAAAAATGGTCCATTTTCAAAGCCATCAAATAAATTTACTTCGTAGAGCTTCTTTATAAAGCAACGTTGAAATCATTCAAAAAATGTTGATAGAGGAGGTTATTTCTGATCAAAAGTTTATATAATATGGGGTCGATCAACACTCATCTGTTTTTTAAAAGTTAGAGGAGTGGAGGAAAAAGCTTTCACAAAGAAAATTTGTTACAGTCAAATGAATAGTTAGCTATAATTGTTGAACAAGTTTCCCAACTTGTTTTTATTTTTGTAAATAATTATATTCTCTAATTTTCACTTAAAATTAGAGAAGCTATCTCTCTTAGTTTTTAAATATTTTTGGGTTACATTTTCTACGCTTACAAGCGTTTCTAGAATATTATTTTGATTTACTTTACGCTATATCTTTCCATATTTTAAATTTAAACTTCGCGCGCTTCTTCCAGCAATGAAGGATTTGAGATAAGCGGCTAAATTCGGCCTAGCAGACGAAAACGCCGATTGTCTGAGAGAACAACTCAACCACGCGCCACGTGCAACTAAAGTCACCGCACCGCTATTATTTTATATTAAAATTGTGGAAACTATTAATTTTTACGCTTTAGTTATTAGATATTAGTGTTTGGAACATTTGAACTATAGAACAATGGAGAGTCTGGTACTTCGCGTATAATCGGGCTGGCCAGCCAAGTAGCTACAAAAGACATCTAAGGGTAAGTCGTTTCTTGATAATTTTTCATTGCTACGCTATTTTTAGTAAATAAGTTTTAGGCTCTTTTTTCCCTGTCGGAGCCCTGTGGAAAGATACAGTCCCTCTTAACTCCCACACGTTTTTCTCGAGCTATCTCGAGTGGTCCTTCGGTATATTTTATTTTCTACAGAAGGCCTGACCTCACCATTTGGTCCAGGTTCGAGCCCGATAACAGGACCCCGGGAAAAATTAAAGTCTAAAACGCATTTTGTTAAAAATAAAATTTTTAATAAATACGCTGACCTTGCTCTTTTTGCTGTGCTCGCAGTAAAAATAACAAGTAAAAAAGTACCGAACGCGCATTGTTTTCGCGCATTTCCTACCTCTTTTTGGCTTGGCGTCGACTGCACGTAGGAAAAGTTTCCAACACACGATCTTAGAGAGGTAAATGAGACTTGTTTACATTGTTTATCGCCTATTTTCTTTTCTTTTTAAACGCTTTTAATTTTTAAATATTAAAAATTTCGGAAACTAATCGTTCACCTGTTTTAACGGAGTTTTTTAAAAACATTACAATGAGTACGCAACTTAAGAAGTTAGAAGCACTCCGTAATGTGCAACATAATCGCATTAATACTCTTCATAACTTAGCTAATGCATGCCTAACGGATGATACAAAAAAACCGTGTTTACAGGTTCGACTTATCGACCTTGATGAAATGAAAGAAACATTTTTTATTTATCAAAATCAAATAATAGAGGCTTATTCGGCAAGTCCGGAGAGACTGGAAGAAGAAAATGAACACCTTACTGAGTTTGACGACAGCTTCTATGATATTAAAAGAATTCAAAAACAACTATTTGAGGTGAAAATTGAAGCTCCTCAACCTCAAAACTTAACGCAAGTTTCAAATTCTTCTGATCCAGACCGCTTTATGGCGTCTTTAATGCCAAGACTGCGCATTGTCGAATTTCATGGCGACATCACTAAGTTTCCAACCTTTCTAGATATGTACAATAGTTCTGTACACAATAATCCTAGTATTCCTACAAACGCTAAATTTAATTTGTTACTGTCCTACCTAAAAGGACCGCCTTTAAACGTAGTTAAACATTTACAAATAACCGACGCTAATTATATAATCGCTTACAATACGCTTCTAAAACGCTATCATAACCCCCGCTTATCGGCTCAAACTTATTGGCGCTCCGTGTATAATTTTCCCGCTCTCAAAGACGATAATCCAGAAACGCTGCGCACGCTGCTTGATGTTTTTTCAGAAAACATTGAGGCTTTAAAAACTCTAAATTACGACACTGATCAATGGTGTTTTCCGCTCGCCAACATTTTACTAGATAAATTGCCTGAGGTACTACTTTCGCGCTTTGAACTAGCTAATTCTAGGTCTAATGAAATGCCCAAATATCAAGAAATTTATCATTTCCTTGAAACTCAATGTAATTCGCTTTATTCGCTCCAATCTAAAAATAGATTTAAAAATAATAAACAGTTTTATAAAAATAACGCCTCGCCTTATTATACAAAAACGCTCCTTGGTACGGAAAATACTCATTCTAAAGATAGATGCGCTTTTTGTGATTCTAACACACATTCAATATATTTATGTAACGCATTTAAAGGTAAATCTCCCTACGAACGCTATTCTTACGCTAAAAATAAAAAACTATGTTTAAATTGTTTAAGCTCAATACATTTAACAAATTCTTGTCAAAGTCTACGCTCATGTCGCTATTGCCCTGGTAATCAAAGACACCACTCATTAATTCATTTTGAGCGAAATTATAATTACGCTAATTCTCAAAATCAAAATAGATCACATTTTGATGCTAACGTGAATTTCTCACAAAATTTCTCTAATATGTCTCCCAACGCATCTCCAAATAGTTCACCACGTGGTTACTTGGCCAGTCAGCAAAGTTTTAGATCCCCGGCTACTGGGTGTCCGCTTCAAAATTACTCTACTCAAAATAATAACAATTTTACTTCGACGTCTTCTAATTCACAAGTACCAATCGCAACTCCTTCGGGTTCTAACCCCACGCATTGTGGTTTTATTTCTGCGCAATCGCAAGTTTTATTGTCAACTATCCTAGTAAAAATTCAAGATGTCCGCGGTCACTTTCAAACAGTTAGAGCCGTTTTAGACAGCGGTTCGCAAAACACTTTCTGTTCTCAAAAATTAGCGCAACAATTGGGCCTTCCCAGACAACCCTTATGTTCAAATATACAGGGGGTTGGAGGCAACTCTCTTACTTCTGATCTAGGATCGATTTTTATTAAAATTTGTAATTTTCAAAAACCAGATATTTTTGTGTCTACGCAAGCGATTATTTTGCAAAAGGTTTGTACTGATTTACCGTCAGTAAAAATAAATACAGAAAATTGGCATTTTATAAAAAATTTACCCTTAGCAGATCCCACTTTTTACAACCCTTCGCCTGTAAATTTACTAATTGGTATGGATCTATTTCCACTAATTATACAGGGTGAAAAAATCGCTAGCGATGATCCAAATCATCCCTTTGCTATGGGAACTATTTTCGGCTATATTCTGATGGGACAAATAAATCAACCCTTAATTTCTACCCCGCCAATTAATGCTCTTTTTTGTCAAAATGAAAATGACTCGCTTTCGCAATTCATTTCAAAATTTTGGGAAACCGACTGCGTCCCCCAAAAAACTCATTTGAAACCAGAGGATGAAATTTGTGAAAATTATTTTAAACAGAGCGTGTCGCGTAATCAAGACGGCCGGTACACAGTATCCCTTCCCTTTCGCACATTTGACAATCCACCACAGTTTCCCGGAATAAAGCAAGTCGCGCTAAATCGTTTCTTATCTTTAGAAAAAAAACTACTTCGCGATAAAAACTTGTATTGTGAATATTCTAAATTTATGAATGAATATTTGGAATTGGGTCATATGGACTATGACTCAGAAAATGAAGACGATTCAGACAGCTATTTTATTCCACATTTCGCTGTTGTTAAAAATGAAGCTATCACTACTAAGACAAGGGTAGTTTTTAATGCGAGTATTACTGACCCTTTTACGCATATTTCGCTTAATCAAGTATTATTATCGGGTCCAAAACTACAAAAAGATATTATTCAAATATTATTACATTTTCGCCTTAACCCTGTGACGCTCACCTGCGATATTCAAAAAATGTATCGTGGTATAAATATCAACCCTGATCATCAAAAATACCAAAAAATATTTTGGCGTTTTAACCCTAATGAAAAAGTTTCCGTTTTTAAACTACGAACTGTCACTTACGGAGTGAACTGTTCACCATATCTCGCTTTACGCACCCTTCAGCACTTAGCTGAGTCTGAATATGATAACTACCCTCACGCTGCTAAAGTTATACTTAACGATACCTATATTGATGACGTCACTACTTCATGTAAAACGGTTCAAGAGGCGTTAAATTTGCAGCAAGAGCTTACGGAGTTATTAGGAAACGCTGGCTTGAAATTACACAAATGGTCTAGCAATCGCTCAGAAGTGATCTCTCATTTAGATCCCTCCTTAGTCAACCCCGCAGTTTTATCTCTCGATTCGGATGACGTCACTAAGGTCTTAGGCCTGTGCTGGCATCCTTCCTACGATGAGTTTCGATTTAACATATTACCTAATCAGCAAAGCTGTACTAAAAGGACGCTTCTCTCTTTTTTAGCAGGCTTCTATGACCCCCATGGGTATCTTACCCCAGTAACATTCACTTTAAAATATTTGATTCAACAAATTTGGTTACTTGGTATTTCCTGGGACGCCACGCCTACTTTAGAAATAGTTCGTCAGTGGACACTCTATCAATCTGAATTTCAAGTTTTAGAAAAATTTAGTTTACCCCGCCACATTGACATCACGAACGCCGAATCCATCGATCTCTGTGGGTTTTGTGATGCGAGTGAACGAGGGTACGCATGCGTAATATACTTACGTGTCTTACGAAACGCTAAATATCACCTATATTTTGTTCTTGCGAAAAGTCGCATCGCTCCACTTAAAAAATTTGTTAGTATTCCGAGAATAGAACTTCTAGCCGCTACTCTTTTATCTGAGGTCTTAAAATACACATATGATATATTTATAAAAATGTTCACAATAAATAATATTTACGCTTTTTCGGACGCAATGGTTGTTTTACACTGGATAAAATCCCATCCAAGTAAATGGAAAACTTTTGTCGCAAATCGTGTTAGTCTTATCCAAGATAATATTAATCCAGAATGTTGGTTATATACCCCCACATTTCTCAATAGTGCCGATGTAGCCAGCCGCGGCTGCTCGCCGAGTGAGCTTTTAAATCATCCCCTATGGTGGGCCGCCCCTAGTTTTTTACAAGAATCTTTCGATAAATGGCCAACAAAAACCCCGCAAGTCAAAATAAATGACAGTTTAGAGACTGAGGAACGAAAAAATGTTGCTCTGATTTCTTGTGACCGAATAACGGAAAATTTTTTAGATTCGCTTTTAAATAATAAATCCGATTTTTACGCTATTCAACTACTTTTAGCCCGCAGTTTGCGATTCATAAATAATTGTAGACTATCCGCAGACGTCAGAAAAAAGACAAATATAGATTATATCGATCTCTTTAACGCTTTAAAATGTTTGGCTAAGCACGAACAACAAAAATACTTTTCTGAAGTGATTCTTAACCTTCAACACCAGAAAAAATGCATTAAACCCATACAAAAATTGAATCCCTTTTTAGACCAGGATGGTCTTATAAGAGTTGGAGGACGCATTCAACAAGCCATGACTATTTCTTATGGACAAAAACATCCTCTTCTTTTACCCAAGGAAAGTAGACTTTCTTATATTTTTATTGAATATATGCACAAAAAATATTTGCATGTCGGAGTGCAAACAGTCCAATATCTCATTAGTCAAATTTTTTGGATTTTATCTGCCAAACGCTTAATTAAAACGGTTTTATCCAAATGTGTTCGTTGCTTTCGCGTCAAACCGCATTCTTATGAGCAAATCATGGGACAAATTCCGTCCTACCGCTTGATTCCACAAAAGCCTTTTACTTTTAGTGGAGTAGATTTTAGTGGTGCTATACCTATCACTCTCAGTAAACACAGAGGTGTAAAAACACAAAAAGCATATATCTGCCTTTTTATTTGTCTAAATACTAAAGCTTTACATCTCGAGTTAGTGTCAGATCTAACTTCGGACGCTTTTTTAGCTGCGCTACGTCGCTTTGTTGCCCGAAGAGGTTACATAAAAACTCTTTTTTCAGATAATGGCACAAATTTCGTTAAATCCAGCAAAGAATTGCTTGATCTTGCAAGAAATGCTTGCACGCAACAAGCTATCGCCTGGAATTTTATCCCTCCATCAGCTCCCCACTTCGGCGGTCTTTGGGAGTCAGGGATAAAATCAGTAAAAACTCACTTAATTCGTACCATTGGCTCGCAAATTCTAAGTTATGAGGAGTTGTACACGGTTCTTTGTCAAATTGAGGCGATTTTAAATTCTCGCCCCTTGACCCCGCAATCTACCGACTGTAACGATCTACAGGTTTTAACACCGGGACATTTTTTAACACATGGACCTTTAGTTTCTGTTCCTGATGAAGATTTTTCAAGTAAACCTGAGAATCGGTTATCGCGATGGAACTTGGTCCAACGAATACAAGCCGATTTTTGGCGTCGTTGGAGCCAAGAATTTTTACATACCCTTCAAGTACGAAATAAATGGTTGGAACCATGCGCAGAGCCAAAAATAGGTACCCTCGTTCTTATCAAAGACGAGTTATCACCGCCCCTTCAATGGCGGGTAGGTCGCATTATTGAAATTTTTAAAGGGCCTGATGGGCACGCTAGGGTGGCAAATGTTCGTACCGCGTCCGGTATCTTTAAACGACCTTTAGTCAAGCTTTGCCCCCTTCCAATTGATTCAGATTCACCTACCGAAAAATGATGCTCATTTTGGTGGGCCGAATGAACAAGTTTCCCAACTTGTTTTTATTTTTGTAAATAATTATATTCTCTAATTTTCACTTAAAATTAGAGAAGCTATCTCTCTTAGTTTTTAAATATTTTTGGGTTACATTTTCTACGCTTACAAGCGTTTCTAGAATATTATTTTGATTTACTTTACGCTATATCTTTCCATATTTTAAATTTAAACTTCGCGCGCTTCTTCCAGCAATGAAGGATTTGAGATAAGCGGCTAAATTCGGCCTAGCAGACGAAAACGCCGATTGTCTGAGAGAACAACTCAACCACGCGCCACGTGCAACTAAAGTCACCGCACCGCTATTATTTTATATTAAAATTGTGGAAACTATTAATTTTTACGCTTTAGTTATTAGATATTAGTGTTTGGAACATTTGAACTATAGAACAATGGAGAGTCTGGTACTTCGCGTATAATCGGGCTGGCCAGCCAAGTAGCTACAAAAGACATCTAAGGGTAAGTCGTTTCTTGATAATTTTTCATTGCTACGCTATTTTTAGTAAATAAGTTTTAGGCTCTTTTTTCCCTGTCGGAGCCCTGTGGAAAGATACAGTCCCTCTTAACTCCCACACGTTTTTCTCGAGCTATCTCGAGTGGTCCTTCGGTATATTTTATTTTCTACAGAAGGCCTGACCTCACCAATTGTAATCCAAACTTGTATTATTTCCTTTATTTTTAAAATTACAAGTTAAAGAGATATAGGCTGTCAAAATAACATCCACAAATGTATAAAAAACACAAATAAAAAAAAAAGATTTTTGCTTGCTTATTTAAAAAAAAGATATTAATGATATTTTATTAATATGTCTCGGTAGAGACTTATTTTTATGAACAAAAAATATGAAGAAAACAATTGACGGCATATTTTTTTTTAAATATTTTAATCTCAACTTATTGGTGTATATACACGACTTTTAAAAAAGTTATTATCGAAAGAGTGTAAAAATCGCCAACTTTCATGCTCTGGATCTCGAGAAAGTTGCTCTACGGCCCCTAAAGGTTCAGGGTTAAAAAAAGAGACGATGTCCAGAAACTGGTTACGAAGCTCAGCGGACGTCCAGAAACTGGTTACGAACGCTTAGTTAAGGGGCAAATGAGACGACGCACAGAGGGGCCAAATGGAGCTAATGTCGGAAATAATTATTTAAACACCCAAAATATTAGAAACAAAAATTATGTGTATTGGTTATTGTGATATAGGTTAAAATGCACCTGTTTAATATTTTATAAAGCTTTAATATTTGTTTTTTTTACAGGGTGATTTAAAAATAGATTTTTTTAAAAGAAATTTAAGTACTTTTACACAAAAAAGTAATTAAGACTTAAACATTTATTAAAAATGAATTTAAAAATTCTACATTTTATAATATTTCTGTTTAAGTTATTTAACCTTTAATATTATGAAATATACAGTATCTCCCAAAAGTCTGGAATCACATTTTTTTTAAACTTGGAGATAAATCATGGACAAGTCAATTTTGAAATAGGAAGAGGAGTCTCCTAAAAATACTATATTGTACAGAGTGTGCTCACTAAGACATATGCATGCATATTTTTTTACTTATATTGCATCCAAAAACTAATTTTACCATTTTCTAAAAAAAAAAGGAATTTAATGTAAAGGCTTTTTGGATAAAAGTTGTTTATTTTTTGCTTGCATTTTGCTATTCTCTACATACAAAATTAGGTTTTGTATTAAAGATCATTGTAAAAAAATTACATAAGGGCAAAATTTATGTTAAAATAAGACCTATTAATATTATTTTGTGGATACACTCCACACATGTGTAATTGTTTTGCTTTCTAACATTGTTTTATTAATGTTAACTTTAAACAACAAGTAAAATTAAAGAAAGAAAAATTATAAAAAAGTTCCTTTTTGACCGGGACTCGAACCCGGAACCTCTTGCTCTGTACGCAAACGCTCTTTCATTAAGCTACCAAAGATCATACATAAATTTTCCGAAAACTTCCACCTATGCATGTGTGTGGTGTCTCAATACAAGAACGAGAAATTCTCAGGGGATTAACTCAACCAAGCCATTTAACTGATTTTTATAATTTTTCTTTTTCACTGTCAAAGATATGAAAACTCAAATTAGACGTATAGTATCAACGTCTGAAAACATGGGATCATCTTTTTCGTGTAATAAAATTTCGAATCGCAATGGGCGATTGCCAATATATTTGTCAAATACCAAATTGCATAATAATGCAAAGACCTAAAACCATAAAGAACAAGTAAGATTAAAGAAAGAAAAATTATAAAAAAAATTCTCTTCGGCCGGGACTCGAACCCAGAACCTCTTGCTCAGTACGCAAACGCTCTTTCATTAAGTTACCAAAGATTATACATAAATTTTTGGAAAACTTGTACCTATGCAGGTCTGTGGAGTCTCAATCCAAGAACGAGAAATTCTCTCTCGAACCGTCTCAAAAACTGTACATAGAAAAACTTAACTTTACTTACATTTTTTTTTGTTATATACCCCACTATAACATACTAAAATTATAGCTAGTTTAACCGAGACAAAAATTCCCCATAAGGCCTGTGTAAACTAGTGCGTGGTCCTTTGATAATCCACTTAACCCTTTCCAAAACAAAGATCTGTCAAAATGATATTTTTGAAAAATTTTCGGGCACCTTTCCTAAGTTAAAAATACGAAAACGGCAAGTTTGTAAAAGTTTTGGTTCAAAATTTAACTTTCGAAGATTTACCCTCCCCCCACTCCTTTTAACTAAAGTAACTGTTACCGCTACCATAATTCACTTGGCTTTTTACAGGCCAAAAAAGTTGTTTATATCAATTTGATTAAAATCCTTTAAATTTGAAGGAAGTTCACGAGGTAAAAAGTTTCACAAAAAAGTTTCACGGGCAAGTCCTCAGAGGTAAAGGTAGCTCGGGGATAAATTGACAGTTGGTCTCTCCTCAGTAAACACCATATTTCATATTTCTTTTTCAGATACCCACATCATCATTTCATCTCCTTCCATTTTATGGTTATGCTCGGGCTGAATGAAGCCTAATGAGGCCGAAACGCGTCCCCGAGCTACATTTACCTCTGAGGACTTGCCCGTGAAACTTTTTTGTTAAAATCCTTTATTTTAAAATTTTTTCAAACGAAGCTTTTCCTAATTTTTACGTGTCCGCCATCTTTAAATTTAATGAGTTAATCAAATTTATGTTAAAAAACTATCAAAATTTTTAGTCAATTTAACACTTTTTAATTAATAAAAATTCGTTAATATACAAACAAGTTTTATATTTAAGATGTATACTTTAATTTCTTTTACTTGGGTCGTATGTAGGCACTTTATTTTTAATATTAAAAATCTCAAAAAGGCGCAAGAATGCGCAGCCATTTTTTTTTTCATTTTGTTAAGAAACATTCAATTAACAAAAAAGTGGCAATAGTATTGCTTAACAACATTTTATTACACACTAAATTATATTTTTTATATTTCTTTAAGGTAAATTCTAATAATAATTGACTTCTTAGTTTAAAAAATATGATAACTCTATGACAACCTACAGCTAGATATTGGTATTTAGTGTTTTTTGGTTAAATTACCTGTGCTGGATGGTATCCATGTAAAAAAAATGAATACAATTAGAGAAAGTAATACATAATTATTCAATAATTTGTATGTAGTTATCATAAAAAATAAACAGACGCTTTTTAAAGTGTCAAACTCACGTCATACTAAAAAACAAGTGAAAATACCCTGTTGCATTTTCAGCGCCCACTAGTTTGCTACATAATTTGAGTTCCAGATATTGTATATGTCCATTTGTGTTTTTTTAGTTTCTTCCACTTTTACACCCGATTGGTCCCTTTGTGCGACGTCCAGAAACTGGTTACGAAGCTCAGCAGGACGTCCAGAAACTGGTTACGAACGCTTAGTTAGGAGTGGACCCCGGATACTGGTCCCTTGTATGGTGTGTTAAATCGCCTTTTATATTAAATTATTGCAAATTCAGCAATATTGCTAGTGACGATGGTTTTCGATACTTAGGTACCACAATTATTATTATTGCCAATAACTTGGTATTTTATAATAATAGATGCACGCCTTTAATTTATATGAATCCCAATAATTAAATTAATACGAAGTGCATCTGTTTTGTTTAGATAAATGTATCACTTTGGGATAGTTTAATTATGATCTGTGTGACAATAACATTTTTGTGTCTGTGCAGTTTTTACTAAAAAAATCAAGATTCTTATCATTTCAAGATTTAAAAGTTATACCCTCATGTATGTAATTATCGCGTCAGCCGCTCTAAGCTGGTTGTTTAAGATTTTTGTCATACCGTCATAAAACCTAAACTTACCTATAATTGAGGATGTATATAAGTGACACAGCCTCATAGCTATGGTTAACCAAGTTTTGCGGCAAAATCTATGTAAAGAAGCCTCAAAAAATTGTTGTTTTACTTTGTACCTGCAGTGTGCCGCTTTATATGTCTATAATAAAACACCGAGATCTTTTAAAGGAGATATAAAATAGGTACGTACCTAATAAATAAAGATCCGAAACATAAAAGAGAATCCAAAATTATTTTTATAAGTAATTTGTTTAACGAATAGAAAACGTCATAGCCCGGCTAAGTCAATATGTTCGTAACAACCAGACAAGAGTATATATGTTCCTTTCTAATAAAATCGTTTAGAAGAAGACATAAATAAAAAGCAAGTAAAATAGTAAGCTAATGACTAATTAGTGCATTGCCTCGGTTTGAGAATCAATACCAATAAAAAAATTACATAAAGTGCAGGCCACTGTATGTACCCCTCTACTCCCTTCCCGCCCATCACGGTTATGATGACGCGGTGGCACTTTAACACAATATCAAGTATAGTTAGATTTTTTACCTTCCTAGCTCGCGCAGCAATGGCAAGAAAAGGTATTTTTTTCAACAATTTTTTTCTTGAGATATCGTCAAAAATATGTGTTTGGGTTTATTTTGACCTATCTTAGCAATATTGTCGCGATGTCTGCCTGTGTGTGTGTATGTCCGTAACACAATAGCTCCTAAACCACTGAACCGATGTTCACAAAATTTGTGATTAGATTTTGATCAAAATCTATTAATGCTAATGACAGTTTTTTGACAATTATTATTTTTTTTTAATTTAACTTTTTTGTGTTAAAACCAAAAATTAGATATTTACAAAAACTGTTTTTAAGGCTGATATATCATGGAGTTGACTTGAAGTGTGCTAATAGGCTAGCTACGAAGGTATCAAATTCGTCATGGATTCATTTATTTTAATTGAGTCAACATCAATTTCGAAGTTTTTAAGACGTTAAGTAGTCGAATTGATTGTGTTTCTTTAACGAATATCTCGTAAAGTACAGCACAAAAACAATTTTAGTCCCAAAATGTACAGATTATAAACTAAATCACCCTATTTAAAATAAACAAAATTGCCGAATGATTCCCATAACAAGTAGGTATTACGTTTTTAGTAACCACAGTGCAGTATTGTTTCTTTATTATTTCAGAACGTGGTATAATCAAATGTAAAGTACGCGGAGTGTCGTTTTTAATTAACATTTTAGAGAAATTAGGATTTTCTACATTTCGAAAAAAAAATGCGCCTCCGAAATTTTTTTTCGAAAAATATGGTACTTTTCAACACTGAAAAAAATTTTAAAAATTGAAAATTTTCGATTAGTTTTAAAAGAGCCACAGTTGGGAATTTTCAAGGACTTAGTCAGTTCGCATCTAGTAAATTATGCTCATTTTGTTTGAGAAGGTCTAATTTTGAGTTTGGGAAGGCTAAGCCCCCCTAGCCTCTTACTAATTATTGCTCCCCTGTATCAAACTCTGTATGTAGGTAAATAAAAATTAAATAAACAGCAAACCTAAAGGGATTTATCGTCATGTGAGCTGTCAACAAACGTCAAATTTAACTTTTTACTTTAATCAAACTTTATTTTTCTATCTGAAAAAATTTAGAAAAAATGCGGAAAATATTCTGGAAAAACACTCCCTATACATCTGAAGTTTCAAGAACACGATATTAAACTGACTATAGTTGATGTTCTATTTAAGTGGCACCGCGTCATAGCTATGGTAAACCAAATTCTGCGGCAAAATCTAAGTAAAGAAGCCTTAAAAAATTAGTGTTTCACTTTGTACATGCAGTGTGCCGCTCGGGGCTTAATGTTCGAAGGATAAAACACTACGACAATACGCTAATGACTATGACCTTTTAAAGGGGAGATCAAATAGGTACTTACCTGATAAATAAAGATCCGAAACATAAAAGAGGATCCAAAATTATATTAAAATGTGCGCAAATATTGATTTAGTTGCCAAGACGGTAATTTGTTTTGTGAAAAGCTCCGTCATAATTTGTTTGACATACAGTCAAAACAACAACGAATAGAAAACGTCAAAGCCCTGCTAAATCAATAATATGTTCGTAACAACCAGATAATAGTATATATGTTCCTTTCTAATGAAATCGTTTAGAAGAAGACATCAATAAAAAGCAACTAAAATAGTAAGCTAATGAATAATTAGTGCAGTGCCTCATTTTGGGAATCAATATCAATAAAAAAATTAAAGGAAGTGCGTGCCACTGTATGTACCCCTCTACTCCCTTCCCGCCCATCAAGGATTTGATGACGCGATGTCACTTTAATACAACATCAACTATAGTTTCTTTTATTGATCTTTAATTACCCAATTTTTATTTCGAAAACTATAAAATAAATAGCTCTATAATATCATAGCTCTATAGCAAAGGCGCTCTTTAGAGCTGTGGCTTTACTAATGCGAATTTAATGGTTGGTTGGCTGTCGAAAGGCCACATAGCTGAGTCAGCCTATACAAAATAAGGGGTTACAGGAATATATAGCGCTTCCTAAGATTAGGAAAACCTACAGCAATAAAAAGATAATTACCTAAAAATGCTCAATAAACAATGCGTTGACAAACTTTATTAGAACCATTTATTCACTGAACAAGTGTAATAAGTAACACAAAAAATATAGCCTTAGTAAATACTTTGTGATGTATTAAGTAAGCATAAATCCTTTTTTATCAAGACACAATGCTAGTGTTAGGCCTGAGCCACAGATTCACTTCTTAACGCTCACTTCTATTTCCCTCTTTCTTTAATAGAAAAAGATGGAGAGATAAATTGTATAATCATCTCTTTCTATTAGAGAAAAGAAAAATAGAAGTGAGCGGCAAGAGAAACTGCGGCCTTATAAAATAATAGAATAAATAATAATAAAAATAGTTCCCGGTGGGCCGGTGCCGTGTGGGCCGGTGCCGCATGGGCCGGTGCCGAATAAGCCGGTGTCGTATGGACCGGTGCCGTACGGGCCGATGCCTTGTGGGCCGTTACCGGTGACGGCAAAAAAAATGCATTAACCAGATCTACAATAAACTAGCAACAACGAAAGTGTTACGTATGAGTATTATTGACTACATAACTAATTAATTCGTTAAAGGAAATTTACTTTCCCAGCCAAAATAAAAAATACTAACGTAAGCAAGATCTACAGCAACATAGGCCTTCTTAACAGTGGTGGACGAAAGGAGGGGGAGAGCTAAGGGTATTAAGCCCCGGGCGTTATAGTTAGAGGGGCGGAGGGCTGAGAGAGTGAGAGAGTGAGAAAGAGATATATTCTTGTGCTTAAAAAAATAAGGTTTGCAATAAAAACCTAGTATACTCTCTTGGGCATATATAGTGGGACCAGAATGGGCCAGCCCTCCTACTTCGAGATATAAAACTTATGTTAGAAATCTGATAAAATACTCTGCCAATATATGGGCCCCTAAGCTCACACTAGGTACTATAGTTATAGTGTACGTGTGAGTTAATATAACTAAAAACCGAAATATATTTTATTCCATTCCTGACTAAATTACCTTTTGTTTGATACCACACAAGCCATGTTTTGACTTAAACTCAAATTTTTGAAATCTACCCCCACCCTTAAAGAAAACAAAAGCTATAATGTATTTTGTTAAACTCCGGACTCAATTACCTTTCGTTTGATATCACACACGCCATATTTTCACTTAAACTCTAATTTTTAAAATATACCCCCACCCTTTTTTGAAAATAAATTAAAATGTATTTTGTTTATTTCCAGACTCAATTAGCTTTCGTTTGGTATCACATGCGCCATATTTTCACATAAACTATAATTTTTGAAATCTACCCCCACCCTTTTATTTGGTTTGTGTTTGGTGGATTTTGTTCATTTTTAAATGGGACCATCTCGACACAAGACCCAGCCTAGGTACCAAATTTCATTAAAATCGCTCAGGCGGTTTTTGAGTTATGCGCGTTGGTCGTTACAGACAGACATACAGACATACAGACATACAGACATACAGACAGACAGACAGACAGACAGACAGACAGACAGACAGACAGACAGACAGACAGACAGACAGACAGACAGACATACAGACATACAGACATACAGACAGACATACAGACAGACAGACAGACAGACAGACAGACAGACAGACAGACGGCGCAACAAAAAAGTTTCAAAATCATCTGAAACGCAAAGATATATAAAAATTTTTGAAATCGGAGCAACTTTTTTTTCTCGAAAAAATTAGGATCACCATAGCTCACACTACTATGGTATAGTATATGTGTGAGCTAAAAATAAGAAATGGTGCTGGGAAATGTTTCTTACGAAATGTATCTGCAGTGCCAGTTTCTTTTACAAAAATTACTTGATTTTTCAAAAACTTTCGCCTGTGCCGCATTTTATCTTCCATATGTATATTTATAAGAACTTTAAGTGTTTTAATAAAAAATGTTTTTCTTTTGCGTTGTTTTAGTTTTGCGTTCGTGTGAAATGTGGGCAGGTCGTCTTGCCCACAATAAAATGAGGCGCAATAGAGATGGTTTAACTGTGTGAGTTCGTGTCCGCTGGTGTAGTGGTCCTGCTTCGGATGTATCGCTGCTATGATGGTAACTTATTCGGCCGGACTGCCTCGATCACAGCGTGTCTCGTGCTTGTGGGTTTAAGTCCCACTTAACGCATGGTTGTGTTGTTATGTCTAAAAAGCTATCTTTCAACGCAAAAACTTTGGCAATAACTGGGCGATTGATGCTAGTATGGATAGAAAAGTATATATATATATATATATATATATATATATATATATATATATATATATATATATATATATATATATATATATCTATATATTTATCGGTTTCACAACGTTCTACGTCTTCCGATACCCAATCTCCACTCGTTTCTGTTTGCCCATAATTCATCATCTAGGCCTCTTATTCTTATTTCACTGTCTATTCCTTCTCTCCAGCTTCTCCTTGGCCGTCCTCGTTTTCTTCGGCCAGTTGGTTTCCATTGTAGTATTTGTTTAGGTAGTCTTTCGTCATTCATTCTTTGTACATGTCCGTACCACACCAGTTGTTTTGTTCTTATATCATCCACTAAAGTACGTTCACTTACTGTCATAATTTCTCTTATTCTTTGATTTGTAACTCTTTCTCTTTTTGATTTCCCTGCTGCTCTTCTCCAATAGTCCATCTCCGTAGCGGAAAGCATTTTTTCTGTTCTATCCTTGATTGGCCATACTTCTGAGCCGTATGTAATAATACTTTTTATAATGGTGTTATATATAAGCTTTTTGTTATGTTTTGATATACTTTGGTCCCAAATTATTCCATTTAATAAAGTTATTGCTTTTCTTCCTTGTACGTTTCGATCTTTTATAGCTTTGTCTAGTGTTCCGTCAGCTGTAATTTTTAGACCTAAGTATTTATACTCATCACAGGAGTGAATTCGCTGCCCGGTATTTAAGATTAGATCCTGTTTCATTCCACCGATACACATATACTGTGTCTTATTGAGATTAACCTCTAGTCCCCACTTATTGTACTCTTCTATTAGTTTTCGTGTCATATATTCGAGGTTGTCATAATCCTGAGCCACTACTATCTGATCATCGGCGAAACATAAAGTATACAAGGTGGTTTCGTCCAACGGAATTCCCATGTTTTGGCATTTTCTCTTCCATACTTTAAGGACTTGTTCCAAGTATATCTTGAAGAGCGTAGGCGAGATACAGCAACATTGTTTAAGACCTTTATTTACTTGAAAGCCTTTGGTTAGTTTTGCTTTTATTTTAACTTTTGCCTTACTATTGCGGTATAACTCTTGGATGGCCTTAATTAGTTGTACGCTTATGTTTGTGTTTTCCAACGCTTTCCAAAGTAGATTTAGTGGTATACTATCATATGCCTTCTGCAAATCCACGTAAAGCAGATGCAGCTCTTGACCGTATGCCATTTTCTTTTCAATAACTTGGGTTATACAAAAGAGATGATCTGAAGTCGATCTACCCGCCCTGAAACCAGCTTGTTCTTCTGCCTCCATGTCTTTATATTCGCTCTCTACTTTATTTCTTATTATTTTACCGTATATTCTGCTTAGCGTACTAGTCACAGATATACCCCTATAATTGTCACATATATCTTTCCTTCCTTTTTTGTGTATTGTGGATATATATGACGTTTTCCACTCAGTTGGGACTACAGTTCCATTTAAATATTTTTGGAAAAGATTCCGTAATCTCCAAAACAGTTCTTCAGTGCCATATTTAATAGGTTCGGCTGGGATATTTCCGGGTCCGGCAGATTTACCGCTTTTTAAGGTTGTGCACACGTTTTTGACCTCAGAGATTGTGAGGGGTACTGGAGATCCCATCGTTCTAATTATATTGTCTCTTGCGTCTTCCTTGAATTCTGCTCTATCTTCAGTTAAAAGTTTTTTAAAATGCTCATCCCATTCTTTGTCTGGTATTGGTGAAATGATATCTCTGCATGTTTCTTTTTTAATCGATCTTATAGTTTTCCAGCTTTCGGTACTTCTCCTACCTCCTAAGTAAGAATCTATTTTCTGACACTTTTGCGTCCACGAATGATTTTTCTTATCACTGATCATTCTTCTCACCTTTGATTGCGCGATTTTGTATTCTTGTCTGCTTCTATCTGTCTTTTGGGATAAGTAAGTGTGATATAATTTCCTTTTTTCCTCTATTTCTCTCTCAATCTCAGCATCCCACCAGTATGGTTTTCTTCTTTTAGAAGTTTCTTCCACTAATCCTAGTGCTTCTTTTGCAGCTTGGTGGATGCTTAATGTAATACATTCGTATTCCTCATCTAGGGTTTCACCTGAACTTGTATTAAGTTTTTCGTTCAGTCTCTTTTTCTATAAGTTTTTTACGCTGTCATGTTCTAGGCTTAGTAGATTATGTTTACAGTGATCAATTTCTTCAATCACTGTATCATCAAGATGTTGTTGATGCAGGCTTCGGCCTTGATAAGGAAAGAGAATTTTGGACTCCAGAAAATAGTGATCACTTCCGCATGTTGATCCACGCTTTGTTCTGACATCTTGAATTTTTAGTTTTGTCTTTTGCTTAGTGATAAGATAATCAATGACGGATTTCAGGTTTTGTGAGGGTTTGGTCCAGGTATATTTGTGTATTTCCTTATGTTGAAAAAAACCGTTTTGGATTTTTAGGTTTAATTGCTCACATACTGTAATTAGCCGGTTTCCATTATCATTAACAAGATTTTCTCCATATTGGCCAACTGTCAGATCATTAACTCTGTTACCGGTTCTACTATTTAAATCTCCCAATATGACAATTTCTCTAGATGCACTTACTGCTGATATTTCATTGTGTATTTCTTCAAAAAAATTGTCTTTCACGGCTACATTTGCATCGTCGTTATACGCATAGATTCCAAAAATCGTAAGTCTCATTCCTTTTATTGTTATATTCATTTTAATTAGCCTTTCATTGACTGCTTCCCAGTTGGTGATAAATTTTCTAAATCTTTTGTTGACCAAAATAGATACTCCTTGTTGGGCATGTTTTTCTTTTGCCACTCCGCTATAGAAATGGTCATATTGTCCTAGGTTTTCAGATCCTTTTCCTTTCTTTTTCGTTTCTGTTAGTACAGCAAGGTCTACCTTCATTCTGCTGCACTCATGTACTATTTCATTCATTTTTCGATTAATTCCTTGTACGTTCCATGTACCAAAAATCATATTCCTGTTTCTTTGCTTGGTTCGTCTTAGGTTTTTCATTTCTTTCCGAGGCGTTTGATTGGGTTTTTTAACAGTGTACGTTTTTTCCGGGTATCAGAGAGTTAGTCTGATGCCCCAACCCCCAACCTGGAGGACCAGGTGATTTTTGATCGAGGTTTTCTTCCCCTAGCCTTTGACGATTCCAACGCCGGTACTGCAAGGCAGTAGTCTTTTATACTATCCCTAAAAGAAACGGTTGCCACCTACGCTATGATCACCGTACCGAGGTCCATTCTCTCCGCCTTTCATATCGATGTGGTCTTCTCCCGTAACCCTGGGAAAGGGACCCCATACAGGTGCTAACTCTCCGGGTCGAAGAGTACCTGGAATCTACGGAGGGCAGGGGTCGATTCATTTCCCCTGATAGACATCTGACGAGGTCTACCCGTACCCCCTGGATAGAAAAGTCCCAGTTTAAAAAAGAACTAAAAAAATAAAAGAGATGGCTTAACTCAATCAATCTCCCTCTGTTTACAGCACTTTTATCTTACTGGGTGGTTTTTAATTAATTAATTTACCGTGAACCTAATTTTAATATTACAAAAAAAACGGTTTTCCTCTGGTACGTTTAACGAAATTCTTACCGCTGCACTTAAACAGGATGACGAGGCACGTTTCATACACATTCTATATAAAAATATAGAAACAGTGGCGTATCATTTGCTCTTTTTTAGTTTTTTTTTATATAGTGTAGTTCCAATTTTGAAGATATAGAGAATGGTTTTGGAATTTTGCAATTTTTAGAAAGTCAATTGGTATTTTTTTAGGTTTCTAGATCCGTACGCACCTAGCTAGGTGCCTATATTATATTATATCTATATATATATAAATATATATATTTATATATATATATATATATATATATATATATATGTGTGTAAAAGTTTTGAAAAAATATTTCTTTAAAAAAAATATGGCTCCATACCATATTTTCCACCAAAAAGAGGCTTAGAAGAAGTAAAATATAAAATTAATACCTAATAATGATAAATTCCTAAAATAAGAAAAATAAGAATAATTAGAAACAACCAACAAGTTTATTTCCAAAAGACCATGTTTTATAGCACTTATGATAATTAGAGCACTCTCGAGGATGTTTTCTAGGAAAGGGGTAGTAACTACCAACTTTACCCAGATATTAAGGATTATTTTAATTAGTTACTAAATTATATATATTTGGGTTAATAGATAATTGTTCACTACACCATTTTAAAGGGTAGGCGGACAGTTGATATAAGTAATACCTACTAGATGTGACTAGGGTCATTTTGAAACTTGCAGCTGTGCGTAACATAACTAGTCTAAAAGCTACCCAGGATATGGCCATACCACTATAGGCAGAATAAAAAAGGAGATCAAAGAAAATTATTCGCACCAACTTGAACCTAGCCCGAGAAAACGAAGAAAGTGTTCGGTTGCGGACAAATTTGACGATGGAGATTTTCAACCAATTCGGAACACCATATCAAAATTTTGCACGGAATATAAAATTGTTCCCACTTTGTTAAAGCTACTATCAAAATTAAAAGCAAAGAACCATTTTCAACATTTAAAAGAAACCCTTCGTATGCTCTGAAGAAGTAAAGTATTTTACTTCAAGAAATGTAAGAATAAAAAAAAATTCTTATGGAAAAACCAAATATTTTAAATTTAAGGTACAAATATTTAAGTACCGTGCACAAGAAAGGAATATAATTTACTTAAATGAATGATGGGCGGACCACGATATTACATTTAAAAAATGTTGGCAATATGACGAAACTATCGGAGGGGTATAAAATATATCGTCAACAGGTAGATTTATAATAGATCATGCTGGACCTAAAAACGGATTTGTAGAAAATGCTGAACTAATATTTTAAGCTGCATTAAACACTGGTAATTACCGTGAACAGGTGAACCATGAAAATTTTTATAAATGGTTAACGGAAAACCATTTGTCAAGTATTCCACCTAATTCTGTAATAGTAATGGATAATGCCCCCTATCATTCTATTTTGGATGAAAAAGTACCAACTAAATGATCGACTAAAGCATGTATGAGTGAATGGCTTCCAAAACATAATATTAATTTAATTTGGGAATTAGTTTTTCTCATAAACCACCATTCGCCAGAAGAAATACAAAATTGATGAATTAATTGAATCTAATGGTCGTTCTGTTTTAAGAACGCCACTTTATATGTGCGAATTGAATCCAATTGAATTAAGCATGGGCATCACTAATCCGGACCTTTTCAGTACTCTATTCAACCACTGGCTAAGTTTCACTTGCTCAGTTTCAGCAATAATATCGTAAAAATGTCTCTCGATCTGCCGCACGATTTGAACGATTTGGCACGAGCCGCGAAAGCGGTTCATTGGCCATTTTGTATTATCTTATGAAAAGTAGGGTTCTCTTGTTCAGTGTCACACCCCTCAATCATCGCGTGACAAGTACTGTCATGTTACTTAAAAAAACATGATACATTTTTTACATACATATCTGAAGGCTCCTCAATGTGTCACTTGATTAATACCTTTGTTGCGGAGCAAAATTCCACAAAAATTCTATTGTCTGTTAGTTATAACAACATTTTTTTAAAAATAACAATTTTGAAATCTTGAATCAAGAAAACAAAGGATTTGCAATGTATTAGAGAAAAGCCATCCTTTTTCCTCTCCTGTCATCATTGTTTGATGCATCATTTAATTACACCATGTATGTCCAGCGGGGACGATCGAGCATATGTGCATGCTTTCGAGGGAGGGCAAACAGTATTCGATTGTATGACGCATTGATCCGAGGCATGCGACGCCATCCGATCGGAGTCGGTACTTCTCTTCTGCCTTGCATAAGCTGCCGTTATCCAACATTTGGACAATTTTGATTTTTTGGAGCCCTATTATCACAAGATTATTGTGCAGCAATCTTTGTGAGCAAATCTTCTTTATCAAGAGCATAATTTGTTTATTATTTTCCGAGTTTTTTATTCAAAACAGAGAAAATTTTATAGGTAGATAGCGGCATCCTAGCTTAAGAGGCAGAATTCTTGCATTTGTTCTTCTTAATACGCGTATTCCCTTGAGCCCGAATGAAAACCAGGCATTTGTTCGGCCTTGCAACAAGGTATGGAATTCTGCCTCAAATGAATATGCGCCTTAATAGTTCGCGGACGTAAAAATGTTTGCAAGTATAAAAGACAAAAAAAGGAAGGAACAGGTACAAGTAATGTCGGTAAATTTGTTCACTTATTCACTGGAGTCCCAAAAGAACGGAGAGCAGCCAGAGGGGTATCCTTATTAATAAAGAAAAACCTCAAACATAAGATTACAGACTACGAGTGCATTAACGAAAACTTACTTCGAGTTAACATGAACTACGCACCATCAAATGGTGCAACGGTCGCTATAAAACAAATGTTCTTCGACCAACTTGATGAGACTATCAGTAAAATCAATACCAGGGGGTCGATTTCATGCACAATTGACCGGTCAATCTCTGACTTTGAACAAGAGATTGATCAAAGGCCAATCTTTAAAGTGTCTAGTAAGCTAGGAAAAATTTTAATCTATTATTATAGGGACATTATTGAATTTTTTCCAACATTTTGTATATTTTTACATACCTTTATCCTTTTTGCTTCAGAATATGTCCCCAAAAGGTCCGTTTTCCAGCAATTATACGAGTTTTTCTTGTTTTTTCCGACATTGACTTTCATTGTTTTTTTCTTTAAACTGTCAAATGTTAGATTGAACAGAGACAGGAGGGGTTTAAGATATTTTTATTATATTTGCACCTAGTAGATATAGGAGTATTCTAATGTTATTAATAAACTAATTCCACTCTTTGTAAATTTCAAAATTTACTATTTTAAATCAGCGGCGTAGCGTGGGCGGGGGGTTCGTCGCCCCCCCCGCCCCGAGGATAGTGGCGCCCCACAGGTGGCCGAAGCGCCCTCAGCTTGATTAAGTCGGGCCGGGAATGGCCAATTGAGTGGGTGCCAAAGGAAACTAACGACATGAAGACCTTTTTTTTTTTTTTTTGGTGGCAAGATTCGTGAGAGGCGCTCTTGTGACTTATCGGCCGCCCCCTCACACATGATGACCTTGTTTTTTTTTTTTTTGGTCGCAAGATTTGTGAGAGGCGCCTTTTTTTGACCTTTTTGTTTTTTTTTTTTGCCACAAGATTTTTCATCAGTTTTCAGAGGCGCCCTTTTTAGCTGTCGCCCCCCCCCCCCCCCCCCGCCCTTTCGGGCACGCTACGCCGCTGTTTTAAATAAATTTTAGTTAGGTTAGGAAGTTGTTTAAGTTGGACTACTATCTTGTACGCAAACCGGAAAATGCATGTCTTTGGCACATCTACGTGTCGGGGTCGTCCATAAATTACGAAACACGTCGAATATTGGAAAGGTTCAAGAAAATTTTAGGAAAAATTATGGGTTACGGGTTAGGGTAGCTGGTTTTATATATACAGGGTGTCCCGGAAAAAAACAACTACATGGGGCATTATGGACATTTCGGAATCGGTAAGAAAAAAAAGTTGCGCAATTTCGAGCACAACTAGATTTTGTACCGATGTTAAAATTATCTACGGTATTAATACTGAATTCACGGAAGCCTTACAAACTGTCAAAACAAAATGCCATTGCGACAAGAAACGTGCATGTGCCAATCGGATATTTTTAATTAATTTTTTATGAATAACTTTAATAAAGATTTTGGAATCATTTTACCTTCGCCCATTAAATATTGCGTTACTTGAACTATTTCAATAATAAAATCTGTCTAAAATTAATTAATAATAAGGCTGGGCCCAAAAATAGGGTATTTCTTATTCTTTATTATTATTGCACCAAATTTCAGAGGACCCTAAAATGACATTCTAAACACTTTTTTCAAATAACTTTTTTCGATATTTTGCCATCTAACCTCACTTTTAGGGTTTTCGTGACTAATTTTTTGAATTTACCGTCATGGCAGTGATCACGTGACTAATGTCAAAATGTCTTTCTAGGTTATTCAACAAGCAGGATTGATCGTATATAAATTTTTTTTTCCATAACTTACAAACAAAATTTTTTCCAATATGTCGCGAACATTATGGGGGACACTGTATACATATATTTTCTTTATTTGCACTGAGGTCACCTTGCTGGGCCCGTTGTAATTGTAGCCCACTATCCACCATTTTAGCCCCGAAAATACGCGCCAGTTGGTCTAAATATGCACTCTAATGCTTTTCAAGAGTTAGCATTTTTAGCTCACACTACTACTAGAGTCCCTGTATGTGACAGATATTGGCGGAATATCTATCACATACAGGGACTCTAACTACTAATATACAGTGGTGACTAGATAATCCGTACACGCGATTTTCCGGATGCTTCGGTAGTCTGGATAGCCTCAGCAGTCCATAGAGGTATTCAGTTATCCGGATTTTAATTGATTCAATAATCCGGACTCGCGTTTTTTCCAGAAAATACTTTATAATTCACATAATAATGCAGGTTTTAACATGTCATTTGGCTGGTTTGATGCGGCGTGTGGTGTTAAAGGCCGCATTCAGAAGTTCTCAAATAGCTTTTCGGGCAAGGGCAAGGTTATAGGACACGGTCGTGACTAGAATTGGTCGAATCAAAAGGAAAAATAAAACTTTAACCACAAAAAAGTCAGAGATTTCTGATGAACTAAAAAGTGATAGCGTTACAGGAAAAGCATTAGCTCTGGAGTATGGTGGATACAGCAACAATCCGCGATATTCGGAAAAATTAAAGGCTTTGTACTCAGTGCTTTAGTAATCCATGTATGTTTTTTTACTCGCGTGCGGAAAGTACTACTTTTGAAGTGGTATGTAGATGAGTGCGGATAGGATATTACATTTTTGGTTATTAAAAAAATGTCCTCAACAATCCGGACTCCTTGTTAATTCGGATCGGCCCGGTTTTAATTGATCCGGATTATCGAGTCCCCACTGTACTATAAGTAGTGTGAGCTATGGTGATCCTAATTTTTTCGTGAAAAAAAAGTTGCTCCGATTTCAAACATTTTTATATATCTTATAAACTCCAATTTTTGAAATCTACCACCACCCTTTTATTTGGCTTGCGTTTGGTGGATTTTTTTCATTTTTAAATGGGACCATCTCGACCTACTGTTTTTGGGAAAAAAATCTGTTCGAAGGCGTGCTACCCTGCGCACACTTGCGGAAAGTTAAGATGATAAACGTAACTATTTTTTTAGAATGTATGTAAATTTTTTTTGAAAGTTTTACCGTACCAAAGACTATTATGTATGCACCTATATCTAATGATGTAAATGGAAATATTTCCGTTAGAAATATTTCTATGGAAATGGAAATATTGGAAATATCCGAAGGTGTTTCGGAAATATTGGAAAAATTTTAAAAAAAAATATTTTTCATATGTTGTAACCTTAAGCGTTCTTAAATTACGCAACGCAAAAATTCAGGATTTTCGACCCCCACCCCTCTCTTAACGCATTTTCAAGGAAAACGACATTAAAATAATATTGAAGTGTTACGCAAGGCCAAACCCCCCCCCCCCCATGAGCATTACGTAATTTAAATATAGGCCCTTATAAGCATCAAACTTACTATTGAAGATGTTGAGGAAGTAGACTGGCAAGACGATGTTATTGAGTGTGATGCTGATGACAGCGATGAAAATATGCCTCTTGCTCGACTTTATAGTGAATATTGTAGTGTCAAGAATGAGATTTTTGTTGTACAAATTTGACCTTATTTCTGTATATTTGTTTGAAGAATAACTACGGATGTGTGTTCATGTATAAGCCTTCTGCGTTTTCCAGTGTTTTCTGATTTTATAAATAAATATAATAATTTTTCTGATTTTTTTAATATATCATATATTTCTAATATTTCCATATATTTCCAATCTTTCAGGAAATATTTCCGGAAATATTTCCGAAAATATATTTCTGGAAATTTTACAACACTACCTATATCCAATGAAAAAATTTTATTCTACATTTAAGGTACCTCTATCCGTCCCGAATAAGGCCACCTTAGGAAACTTTACTTTTATTTTGAAAATCAGCCTAAAATGTTAAGTATCTGGGGGCACCGCAATGCCCCGACAAGTTCGCGCGGAAACTACACTACCTTCTTCTTATCTTGAAACATTTTAGACCATGTTTGACCTATCTAAAACTCTACTTCGGAATGAGCTACGAAACTCAAACTTTGCACAGTCGTAGATCTGTATAGAGCTAACAATCCCTCCACTCATTGGCTGCAAAATGCAAATGACTCTTACAGGTTTTTACAACTTTTTTTCGTTGAGCTATACTATTTGTTATGGGAAACAGCTGATAAGTGTCAAAAAGTTATCTCAAAAACTATGATATGGAGTTTAGGCACAGTGTTAAATTAAACATAAAGAAATTTGGATGGAATAGCAAAGTTTAAAAAAACATTTCCAAACTAGTAAGAACCTTTCAATTCTTTTTACGGAATACCACTTTCGCGTACTTGGCTTTTTTTACATGAAATGTTTTTGTTATGGTAGTATAGTCCTATACAAACATACTACGGATGCAGTACTTTTCGAAACATTTATTTTACTAAAACAGTATTCTCAGAACATCTCTGTTATGAAAAAAAAATACTGTGCCAATATATGGGTACCTAAGCTCACACTAGGTACCATAGTTATGGTGTACGTGTGATATAATATAACTAAAAACTGAAATATATTTTATTTTCCCGACTCAATTACCTTTCGTTTGATACCACACAAGCCATGTTGTGACTTAAACTCTAATTTTTGAAATCTACCCCCACCCTTTTTTTAAACTAAAATGTGTTTTGTTTAAATCCAGACTCAATTACCTTTCGTTTGATATCACACACGCCATATTTTCACATAAACTTTAATTGGCTTGTGGTCGGTGGATTTTGTTTATTTTTAAATGGGACCATTTCGACCTACTCTTTTTGGGAAAAAAAATCTGGTCACTCTAATACTGACCTACCCTAATTGCTGTTGCCCATACAGAATATAGCAGTTTGGTTATAGGTCGTGTCCTGACTGGACTGCGAAGGCGCGCTACCCTGCGCACACTTGCGCAAAGTTAATAATACTATATTGTGTACTGTATGGGGCCATTCCGACCCAAGACGCGGCCTAGGTACCAAATTTTATTCAAATCGGGCAAACGGTTTTCGAGTTACGCGCGTTGGTCGTTGCAGACAGACATAGAGATAGACAGGCAGACGGCGCGACAAAAAAGTTTCAAAATCAGCTGAAACGCGAAGATATATAAATTTTTTTGAAATCGGAGCAACCTTTTTTTCGCGAAAAATATTAGTATCACCATAGCTCACACTATTATAGTATATAAAGTATTGTGAGCTAAAAATGCTAACTCTTGAAAAGCATTAGAGTGCATATTAAGACCAAATGGCGCGTAAATTCGGGGCTAAAATGGTGAATAGTGGGCTACAACTACAACGGGCCCAGCAAGGTGGCCTCAGTGCATGGGACTTTTCCCACCAAGAAAACTTAATTTATTCGTTTAAGGCCACCCCCACCATTTATCTGACTTTTATAACTTTATCGGAAACATTGCGATTTACCAAAAAAGAAAAATATATATACAGGTTGTCCCAGATAAAAGCAACTACCCTTGGAATATTTTTAATTTCGATACAACATCTGATTGGGCGCGAAGTAGCGCAACTTTTATCTCATTTAACCAAACTTTTATTTCTTACTGTTTCCGAAATCCCCATAAGACCCCCATGTAGTTGCTTTTATCTGGGACACCCTGTATATATAAAACCAGCTACCCTAACCCGTAACTCATAATTTTTACTAAAATTTTCTTGAACCTTTCCAATGTTCGACGTGTTTCGTAGGTAATTTATGGACGACCCCGACACGTAGATGTGCCAAAGACATGCATTTTCCGGTTTGCGTAAAATATAGTAGTCCAACTTAAACAACTTCCTAACCTAACTAAAATTTAGTTAAAATAGTAAAATTTTTAGATTTACAAACAGTGGAATTAATTTATTAATAACATTAGAATACTGATATATCTACTAGGTGCAAATATAATAAAAATATCTTAAACCCCCCTGTCTCTGTTCAATCTAACATTTGACAGTTTAAAGAGAAAAACAATGAAAGTCAATGTCGGAAAAACAAGAAAAACTCGTATAATTGCTGGAAAAGGGACCTTTTGGGGACATATTCTGAAGCAAAAAGGATAAAGGTATGTAAAAATATACAAAATGTTGGAAAAAATTCAATAATGTCCCTATAATAATAGATTAAAATTTTTCCTAGCTTACTAGATACTTTGGAGATTGGCCTTTGATCAATCTCTTGTTCAAAGTCAGAGATTGGCCGGTCAATTGTGCATGAAATCGACCCCCAGGGAAATAACTATTCTTGGCGATTTTAATAGTCGAACTGGTAGACAAAGCCAAAGCAAAGTGGTAGGACCATTTGGAGAGGAAGTAACAAATGATAATGGCTTGAGACTGATACAATTGTGTGAAACCCATAATATAAAAATAAATAATGGTTTTTTTAAACATAAGAATATTCATCGGTATACCTGGATTTAGCCAACAAGAAGTACAATGAATAGAGGAGTTTTACCCTACAAAAGGTCCGGTAGTTCTGAATTTTGGATATATTATTAACGTCGAAAGGGTTGTTAAAAATCTGAGTTTTCGCCACCCCCCCCCCCTGTGCTTCCTCCGCCATCTTGAAAAAACCATCAAAAATTGGCACTTTTTGTAGTTTTTTTGCCTGTAACTTCGTTCCACTACACAAATCGCAAAAAGAGTTATATGAAATTTTTTAGACGATATAATTATCTACAATTGGGTGGTACCATGGTTGTTCTGCGAGCAGTAGTAACGGAGCTAGGTAATTTCCAAAAATGACTAAAATTACGTGCTTGGGCAAATTTTCAGATTTTTTCTACCTTAGACAGCATAAGCTCCGAAATACTTTGTTCTAGGGTAAGAGTTCTAAAAACATATCTTCTAGAGAATTTTATCAGTTACAAAATCTATTCCTTAAATGTATTTTTAAATATTGTAATGGAGTGGGAGTAACTTTTAACTTAAAGTAAGTAGGTTAGAAAATAATCATTTTTTAAAATTTAGTGCCTTAAACGGCACGTTTTTTATTTATTTTTATTTTTTGTGTAAATTTAGTTACGTACAAAAAGGTAAGAGAGCTTAGGGGTCAAACACCTCCATAAACTAACCACCTCTTCAAAAACCCCCCCAGACCCCCCAAAATCTAACATATTTAGGTTTTCTCAAATTTTCTCAGAAATCGAATAAAATATGTAATTAATTTTTTTGGTGATTTAAAAAAAATTGTTTTAAATTAAGCACACCACTGGAGCGGTAAATATGCAATATTTTTTACCATGTTACACAACGTTTAAAAGGAAATTTTATTATCTACAATGAAGTAAGTTTTTTTCAGAAAATCAAATAAAACCTGTGCAAAACATAATTTTAAAAAAAAATAATTAAATGGCTCCCATTTACGGACATCGCTGGCGGGTTCGTTGTAAGTCAAACCCCATCGAGTTATACACCGTTGAAAATAGAATTTTACTGTCAATAAAGTACATCATAGCATTTTTTTAAATTAGGCTTTGTTTTTGAAAAAATTAGATAAAACTTGTAACAAAAATATTTTAATTTGTGATTTTTTAAAATTGGTTAAATTTACGGGCGCCTCAGAATTTATAACCATGAAACCAATCCCACTTTCTTCTACAGCATTTTAAAGGAAATTTTATTTGCTACAATAACGTATAACACCTTTGTTCTATAGACCTTGGTTTAAAAAAAAATCGAATAAATCATAAAAAAAACATGGATATTTTTTTACTTTTTTAAATTACTTCAATTAACGGACGCCGCTGAAGAGTTTATAAATAGTTGACCCCCACTGAATTGTAGTTTTTTCAAAAGGAAATTTCATTGTCTACAATAAAGTATATTACACATTTTTCTCTTAGAAGCGTATTTTTTGAGAAAATTTGAGAAAACCTAAATATTGTCACGAAGGGCGCTTAACATAAAGTCAAACCAATATTTCCCAAATAATTAAAAAGGAACTTAATAATTATTATTATTATTATATTTACTAACTTTTTGGGACAACCTATAAGTCGATATAAATCGATTGACGTCAATAACTATTATTGCAATTTGGCAGAGACTCGTGAGAACTAAATACCGCGGGGCGAGGCGTCGCCTCGCGGAACTAAAGTTTCGGCTTTTTACCCTATAACAAACGTTAAGACCGAGTGAGTGCGGGCGGCCACATCAATTGACGTAATCGACTGACGATAATTTGGGCGTGAACTGGGGTTCTTAGATAACCAGCCGGCCGCAAAGCCTGTTGTTTTCAGGTAAGTCTGGGTGTCGCCCCCATAGCCAACTCACCAACCTTTGTTGTATCAGTTATCGGTTCTTAGTATTTATAATACATCTTTTAACCCCCTACAGGTGTTATTTAATCTGCATCCCTTAGTTTTTAAACAAAGATCTCCGTCGGCTCGAATCGAAATAACTTCGTTAGATCAATTCGACCGGCGCGGTATCATTTAAACAAATTGTTAATAACGAATAGTATTGGGGTTGTAAGGTAGTGGCTGGTAATTAACGACCGGGCAATACCCGTAACCAGCCCCAGGCCCCCCCAGTTCGTGACATGGTGGAGGCAAGCCGAGTTTAAAATACAAAGGGACGCAGGGGTTAAAATTTGTAAGGGAAAAAAGTCAATTATAAAGTGGGTTTTTTTTTAGTTTTCTTAAATATACGTAGTCCAAAATTATTTTTCTTCGCAATTCAACAACTAGCGGGGATTAAAGAAAAAAAGAGCAAGGTAGTTGGCCAAGGGCACCATCCTAGTGACTAATAATTTTTTTTTGTGTCGCCCAAATAGCTTTAAAAAAATAAAATAAAAAATATTACGGCGGCTCGTAAAGCCACATAATAAAAACAAGCAGTGACAAACAAATAACATACGGTTTTTTCGCTTACTCGACAGAACGTGGTTTTCAGGCGCGTGTATGCGAAGTTCTATTCTTACATTTGTATACAGGGTGATCAAAATTACTTTCGGCCTGATAACTTTCGAAAGGAGGACCACAGGCGAGAGAAAATTTGGATCGTGTATATTTAAATTGAGAGTGGGATAGGGTTCACCCTTACTGCGGCGAAAAGAGAGCGTACCAAAGTTTGTCAGGAATCAGAATACTAAAACGAAACTGAATCCTGGGGACGAGGCGGTATCTTTTCACAGTAAGAAGGGTGGGTTGTTCGTATGCCACGAAGGAAACCAGGGAAGAGAGTTAGGGAAGCGAAAAGACAAAGACGCGAGACGTTACAAAAATTGATCCCGCATTTTTTTTTTTTTGAGGACGGGATACCGATCAAACTTAATACCGAAGGACCAGTACCCAGGGTCCACTCCTAACTAAGCGTTCGTAACCAGTTTCTGGACGTCCTGCTGAGCTTCATAACCAGTTTCTGGACGTCGTCTCTTCTTTTTAACCCTGAACCTGTGGTCCTGTATAGATATTTCGTGGCAAGAGATCGAGTGGGGTAATCCAACCGCGAGGGAAAATGCACAAAAGACACAGACCAAAAACCAAGTGTATCCGAGAGACAAATTTTTAGGGCAACTTGACAAAGAATATTTAGAGCTATTTGGGCCAGGATAACGAAATATCCAATAACCCTGACCAGGGCGCCGTGAAGATATTTTGTTCGTATCACAAAAACCACGCTGGTTAGGGAAAAGGCTTGATAAAAATAGTCGCGTTGATTGCAGGGTAGTTTAGAGGTCCACCTGACGAAGTTGGTAGTCAGACGTAGGAAGAATAGCAATAAAGTTCAACAAAGTTAACAAAATTGGTAAAGCCCGGGGCTTATTAGGCTGAACTCACGAAAACTGTCAAACATTGGCAGCCAGGTTAAGTACGGTGACAAAAAGTGGTAGTCAGACCGAAAAAAAAAGAGCCATAAATCGAATATACTCTACGTAAGAGAGGTAGTCACACAGGTTAGATTAAAAACACAGAAGTTCAATTGAGCCATTATTAAACCAGTGATAGGCAAAAATTTAGAAAAGAGACGGCAAAAGCGTAAACAGCGTGTTTTTTGGTGAAGGAAAAAAAAATATAATAATAATATTTTTAGAACAAATCTAAACCCCACGACGCTACTGACTTTATAAAATAGGAAAAGAAAGTATGATTTGTTAAATAAAGTACCAAAGGCAATACCTAACCGATTGCATAAAGAATATTAGTAGGTAATTATTAAAACGGAAAAAAGCGATCTGGTTACAATAATATAGTCGACCCGCGACAAATTCAAAAAATCAAAGCTGTAGTATCTTTAAAGTTTATCGACCCAAATGAAAGGGCCATTGCTTTAAAAAGCTACCATTGAAAAAGCAAAATCCAATATTTAAGTCTTAAATTAATATAAAAATTCCAAAAAAGTTTTTTCTTTGATTTCTTTATTAGTCGGTCATTTCGAGAAAATATTGCAGTTGGGAGTTTTACGCACAAAGCACACAAACCCAGAGCAAAATTTATTATTTTTTTTCCTTTAATCAACATTAAAATTCTAGATATTTGTTTTTTCTTTGTTTTTTTATTAGTCAATCAACTAGGGAGCATATTGAAGTTGGAGTTTTAGTACGTATAACACAAACAAAGGGCAAAATCCAATATTTTAGTCTTAAAGTAATATAAAAATTCCAAAAAAGTTGTTTTTTCTTTGACTTCTTTCTGGGTCAGTCATTGGGAGAAAATACTGGAGTTGGGAGTTTTACGCACAAAGCACACATACCTAGAGCAAAATTCATTATTTTTTTCCTTTAATCAACATTAAAAGTTTAGATATTTCATTGTTCTTTGATTTTTTTTCTTGGTCAGTCAATTGAAGAGAATATCGGAGTTGGGGAGTTTTACGCACAAAGCACACGAACCCAGAGCAAAATTAATTATTTTTTTCTTTAATCAACAGAGAAAGTTTAGATATTTATTGGTTCTTTGGTTTTTTCTTGGTCAGTCAATTGGAGAGAATATTGGAGTTGGGGAGTTTTACACACAAAGCGTACGAGCCGAGAGCAAAATTAATAATTTTTTTCTTTAATCAACAGAAAAAGTTTGGATATTTAATTGTTCCTTGATTTTTTTTTTCTCCTTGGTCAGTCGATTGAAGAGAATATTGGGGTTGGGGAGTTTTACGCACAAAGCGTACGAGCAGAGCAAAGTTAATTATTTTTTTCTTTAATCAACAGAAAAATTTTAGATATTTATTGGTTCTTTGTTTTTTTTCTTGGTCAGTCAATTGAAGAGAATATTGGAGTTGGGAAGTTTTACGCACGAAGCACATGAACATAGAGCAAAATTGATTATTTTTGTCTTTTATCAACAGAAAAAGTCTAGATATTGTTTTTTTGTCTTTTTTGTTTTTTTTCTTAATTAATCAACTAAGGAGAATACCGAAGTTGAGAAGTTCTAGCACAAATAACATAAACAAAAAGTATATTTTAGTCCTGAATTAATATAAAAAATTCCAAAAAAAATTTCTTTGGTTTTTCTTCTCTGATTCTCTCTTAGTCAATCCATTAGGGAGAGGATTGAAGTTGCTAAACAAGCAACAGAACGAGCGTAGCTGTTTTAGAGGAATTAATGAAACAAACCTCTAGTAGGCAATAAATTGGAAAAAAATAAATAAAAATTGTTCAACGAGGTCTAAAATAAATTAAAAACTAGACAGAGGTAGACCCTCGAACCGACAAAAATAAAATAGCTGTCAAAAGAATTGGTAATACGCAAAAATCAGTAGCGTCTAAGGTAGTTACAAAACCTTTTTTTGTTGAAACCGTGCAAACATCCAGGTCAGTTTTAGGAAATAAACTAGAACTTATAAGGGTAATTTTTCTTTTTGGTAATAAAAAAGCCGAAAGATATTATAGATCACGGCATTATATGTAAGGTTAAACAGTTTTTGTATTTGAGAGGCACCTAAAAGTAAACTGAATAAAAATTATTATAACTAATAAACACCTTTTGAGCACCAGCAAGTTAATAAGACAAACCTCTAGTAGGTCGTAAATTGGCAAGAAACTAAAAATTTGTGGTTCTTAAGGAAAATATTTCAACAAAGTAAAAGACATAAAATAAGATTTTGCAAAAAGTGTCCCAAAATAACGAAAAAATAAAAATAATTGCTAGGAAAATATGGGTTACACAAAAAGAAAAGTTCAGTAGCGACCAAGGCGAGATTCACCAGGCCAAAGGACTAACACAATGTGGGATATTTTTTTTTTAGGAAGCGTGAAAGATAAGTTGATCAAAGACACCTAGATAGGCTGAATATAGCGCTACTAACAGCTGATTAATAAACTGAAAAGATAATAATTTTTGTTATTAAAAAGTCAAAAATTAGTTTTTTATGCGAATTAAGCAAAAAAAAAGTTTTGTTTGTTACAAATAATTGTTGCCCACAGCTGTTACAAAGATTGAGTAATGAGTCTTTACAGCGAGTTGAGCTGGAAAAAAAGCCCTTTTAGACATTGAAAAGTTACAGCTGATGGGGCTAAAAAAGTAAAAACATACATGTGTTTTTTCAAACCAATTGAACCTAAAGGTACATATTTAAAGTGGTTGCAGTGTATGCGTTTTGTGTGGATCTTGGTTAGCCATATAGTATCTATCGAGATATCTGAAACTCATCATAAAGTAGCTTTATATGCTAAAGTAAATACTTTCTGTTGATAGGTAAAAGGCGGACAATATTTTAGAAGAAGCAAATACCCAGATAGGTAGTTGATAAAAAGTAGGAAATTAAGACCTTAAGGAAAGTAAGGACCACGGACAAAAATAATACACTGAAAAGAAGAAAGGCTGAGGTAAAAAAACGCAAAAGTAGTTCTAGAGGAAATTAGGGACTCAGGAAGTAAAGAAAAGTAAATTTGAAGAAAAAGGGATAAATTAGGCCAATTGGGCAGAAAAGAATTACAGGACGTCGTGACGTAAATGTGAACTCCGAAGGAAACTGGAGTTTAACAATTAAATAGGAAGAGAGAGAAGGATAATTTAGAGGAGTCCTGATGGAAATTAGGGTCTCAGGAAGCCAAATTAAAGAAGAAAAAGAAGGCCTATGGGGCAGAACAGACGTGTAGGACGTCGTGACGTAAACGTGAACTCCGAAGGAAAATGGAGTTAAACGATTAAATAGGAAGATAGAAGGATAATTTAGAGGAGGCCTGAAGGATATTAGGGCCTCAGGAAGCGAAATTAAAGATGAAAAGTAGGCCTATGGGGCAAAGCAGACGCGTAGGACGTCGTGACGTAAACGTGAACTCCGAAGGAAAATAGACTCCGAAGGAAAATAGACTCTAAAGGAAAATGGAGTTTAACGATTAAATAGGAAGAGAGAAGGATAATTCAGAGGAGGCCTGAAGGATATTAGGGTCTCAGGAAGCGAAATTAAAGAAGAAAAAGTAGGCCTATGGGGCAAAACAGACGTGTAGGACGTCGTGACATAAACGTGAACTCCGAAGGAAAATAGACTCCGAAGGAAAATAGACTCTAAAGGAAAATGGAGTTTAACGATTAAATAGGAAGAGAGAAGGATAATTCAGAGGAGGCCTGTAGGATATTAGGGTCTAAGGAAGCGAAATTAAAAAAGAAAAAGTAGGCCTATGGGGCAAAGCAGACGCGTAGGACGTCGTGACGTAAACGTGAACTCCGAAGGAAAATAGACTCCGAAGGAAAATAGACTCTAAAGGAAAATGGAGTTTAACGATTAAATAGGAAGAGAGAAGGATAATTCAGAGGAGGCCTGAAGGATATTAGGGTCTCAGGAAGCGAAATTAAAGAAGAAAAAGTAGGCCTATGGGGCAAAACAGACGTGTAGGACGTCGTGACATAAACGTGAACTCCGAAGGAAAATAGACTCCGAAGGAAAATAGACTCTAAAGGAAAATGGAGTTTAACGATTAAATAGGAAGATAGAAGGATAATTTAGAGGAGTCCTGAATGATATTAGGGTCTCAGGAAGCGAAATTAAAGAAGATAAAGTAGGCCTATGGGGCAGAACAGACGTGTAGGACGTCGTGACGTAAACGTGAACTCCGAAGGAAAATGGAGTTTAACGATTAAATAGGAAGAGAGAAGGATAATTTAGAGGAGTCCTGTATTTAATAATGGGAGTAAGAAGAATTTAGAAGAAAAAGAGCCAATGACGCTGACGAGAACGTAAACTAGACTAATAAGGCGGAGAAAGCAAACGGAGTGTTGCAGAAAAAAGAGTCCTGAGGGAAAAACGGGACTTAAGAAGAAGAGAGGTGGACGAGAAACGAGGAGAACTCGGCCCGACAAAGCAAATAGTAAGCTACAAGGAGCCCAAAAGGAGCGTTTCCAAGCAACTGAAGAAATTTAGACGGAAAGAAGGAATTCCCGAGGAAAAATCGGGACGCTTATTGCAAAAAATTGAGTTGAAGCAGTGGCAAAAGTTTCGCCGCAGCGAGCCAAAGATATTTTAAATACAGAAGATTTTAAAATAATACAGGACCCAAAGTCTGGGATCAATAAACAAGAACACAGTGGTGTTCTACCATAAGAGGTTAAAAGTCATTTTGACCAGTGCAAGGAAGGCCTTAGGTGGTGTCAAAAAATACTAGGTACACGCATCCAGAAGGGAAGTGGACGAAATGAAGGGAATAGCAGAAGCTAGAGAATGGGCACCGCCGAAAAAAGGGATAAGGCAAGATGCAAAGATACAGGAAGGGACACATTCATCCTGAAAGAAGAAAGTTGCGTCCGGTAAGATGCCAGAATTGCCGCCGAGGCACCTGTACAGCAGGTAATGTAAGGAGTAACTCCACGAAATATAGTCTGCGGAAGGCAGTGGCTGAACTTTGGACGGGAGGAGAAATTAGCAGAGCAGAAAAAAAAATATTTGAGTAGAATCGGTCAAATAGTTTTTGAGTTGTATGAGATACAGACATACTGACAAGACTACAAATAAGTGATTTTAAATTTAATAATACGCGTAGCAGTCGTTTCTCGCATTGCATTTAGCACGTATTTTTACTTAAATAAAATTACTAAAGTACATAATAACTGGCAGGTCACAAACGAAAAACCCCTAGGCTTGCAAATATTGTCATTATAATTACACATATTGTTTATATCGATTCTAAGAAAAAATACATGAGCTACACAACAAAGGTTTATTTAGTTAAAATAAAGTTAAAAAACAGTTATGAATAAAAAACAATTGCTAATTTTTTTACAGCATTCTGAATTACCGATATTATTGACGGGGTCGGTTACTGACCGTACTGAACCGATGTGAATGAGTCTAATAGAGTGGCTGACAAAAGAAAGTGAGATAGAAAAAATAAAAAAATGTGCAGGTCGTTTTTAACGAAAATACATTTTCACGCGGTGTGCGCGTATCATAAACTTAAGAACTTTAATTTCTATTATTTTTCCGTGCTTGAATTTAAAAAGAGATGTATAAACTATTAAGTAAGTAGGTATTTTGGATAAATATTGATGAAATAAATTGAAGAAGAGTTTTATAAAATAAAAGGAAAAAGGTTGTCGCCGTAATGAAGTGGTAGAAAAAAATACTTGCTAGATAAAAATAATAATAATTGAATAGGTTTTGGAGAGAGTAAATAGGAAAAAAAAATCTAACTACTAATAGTACTCTAATGAAGCAGTTTTTCAGGATCAGTAAATAAAGTAATTAAATGATGCGTATTTGGTTGGATAAAAAGATTTAGGAAAAGTCATCTAAATATAAGTTAAAACTATTCTGAAAAAGATATTAGAATCCATCATGAAATGTAAAAGTTTGATTATTATACGGTAAAGTACCCAACAGATATTGTTATTGTGAACATAGTAAGAAAGTTGGTTTGAGGAAGATGAAAGAAGAAAGGCGAAATGGGCCATCGAAAAGTAAATCGATGCAAAGGGCGAGAAAGAAGAAGAAGTATAGAGGGGTGTCCAGCAAAAAAGGTGACACCTAAAGGACTTTATAATTGAAATTGGAACTGAGAAGAGATCGTAATCTTTCCTCGGGTAGTTCTGCTTAATCGAGTGCACCGAAATGGCAACTCCGTGATCTCTTGTTATGAGTTTGACTTGGTTAAACGAAATGCGTTTTTTAAGAAGAGTGCTGAGTTATTAGAAGGCTAAAGGGTCTTTGTGAGAGTAATTCATCGCAATAGGCGCTAGAGACACAGAGGTTGTAACAGTAAGTTGTGGATGCTCGCCAAAAAGGGGGTACTCTAAGTGCTGATAAATTGAAGTAGTAGGAAGGCTGAAATGGTATGCATTACCAAAATTGGGCACTACGTGATTCTTCTGTAATGTGAGAGTGATTCATCGCAATAGGCGCTAGAGACACAGAGGTTGTAACAGTAAGTTGTGGATGCTCGCCAAAAAGGGGGTACTCCAAGTGCTGATAAATTGAAGTACTAGGAAGGCTGAAATGGTATGCGTTACCAAAATTGGGCACTACGTGATTCTCCTGTAATGAGTCTGACTCTTAAAAATTAACCATTTCTTGTAAGCGAACTCAACACACACATTGAGATTGAGATTATAAAAGTCCGGGAAAAATTATCGAGAGGCACTAGGTTTAACTGTAATGAATTCAGTTTGATGGATGCAATGTATGTTCATATTATGTCTTAAAGGATAGAACAAGTAAAGATAGTGGTGCAGTAAAATTGAGTGTAAAAATGATTAAAAGGACCTACTGAAGTATTGAAGGAGGCGAAGAGGCCAAGGTTATTGGCGTGGAAATGTGAGAAAGGCGCCTAGAGAATTCAAAGTAAAAAGGTTGAGGGTACTTACCTAGTTAGAAAAAAGAGAGAGAGAAAAGAAATTAAACAAAATTTTTATCTGATTAATATTTAAGTAGGGTTGTTCAAAACAATGTTTGTTAAAAGACTCATCCTGAAAAGTTAAATACGTGTCTAGTTAGTATTATAGGTGATATTTAAGCAGTAAAGAATAAGATAGAAGGGTAAAATACAATAAGAAGAATAAGTTAGGCAATAGGAAAGAAGAGGTAAGATGTCCAGATTTCTAACAAAAAGAATAGAGATAAGACATAGAAATAGAGGTAGGTAGAGAGATACGTTATTTTAGTGGTCTGGGATGAGTTGAAAGGGAGTAAGTAGATTTCAATATGGCCATATTTTAGAAAACACATTAACAAACAGAAAACAACCCAAACCACCGAAATGACATTTTTCTTTTATTTTTCAGATACATTCCACCAAACGAAGAGTAAAACAGCAATGGTCTGAAAAATAATAGAAATTAAATAGATACTAAAAATAATTAATATTTAAAAATAAAAATATAAGAATATTGGAAAAATTTTGTGTAAGAAGGAATAAAAATAAAATTTAAGAAAAACCTAACCTAACGATATGATTAAAAATAAAACTAAAGCAAAATCAAATTTAAGGTTCTAAATATAATTAGAATAGAATGAAAAAAAAAAGGGTGACCAACAAAACAAAATGGTCAACCTAAACAGCCGCAGCTCGATTGAAGGTCGTAAACTGAAGACGAGGTAGGCTACGGAAAAAAAATAATATAGGCAAAAAAAAACACTAGGACAATTTTAGGCAAAATAATAGGGGGTAAATGGAAAATATAGTAGAGCTTAAATAATGATAATAAAAATGTAAATAAATAAAAATTTTCGTTTAAATAGGAATAAAAATAAAATTTAAGAAAAACCTAACCTAGCGATAAGAATAAAAATAAAACTAAAAAAAAAATAAAATTTAAGGTTCTAAATATAATTAAAATAGAAGAAAAAAGGGTGACCAACAAAACAAAATGGTCAACCTAAACAGCCGCAGCTCGATTGAAGGTCGTAAACTGAAGACGAGGTAGGCTACGGAAAAAAAAAATAATATAGGCAAAAAAAACACTAGGGCAATTTTAGGCAAAAAAAAAATGGGGGCAAAATGAAAACGAGAAAAAAAGATGCTTTCCTTAACTTTTATTTCTTGCCTGATACGGGGGTAAAACAGTAGGCCAAACATACAAGGGTAGAACCTCCCACATGTTGTCCTTAGGATTAGATACAAAATAAGTTGTTATTGGGTTTTTTTAAGATCGAATAAAGGGGGTACCCTAAATGTATGAAGTTAGGTATTTGGAAGACAGTACAGAAGTGGAGCGTGGTCAAGCGTAAGGTGGCAGAAGACTTTCTTTCGTGTACAGCCAATAAGTACACAGAAAGGAAGGGAAGAAAACAAAATATCCCACGACGGGGAAATGCGTCGAATAAACTAGGCAAAACAGGCTCACGGGCGACAGCGCTGAACAAGATCAAATGACATAGATAAAGGACAGGAAGGGAAATCAAACCCAACCTGTCAAAAATGGAATAGAATATAACAGAAAACGCCAGTGGCACGAGAGCCGAAACTCGCGCATTATTTTTTGTCTACTCACATAAGAAAGTCGAAAACCCGAGGGTCAAGACAATTAAAACACACGAAAATTAAGAAGTTAAGACAGCATTAGTAAATTCAAGGTTACAACATTGGAAAAGACAACGAATTATTTGGCAAAAAGGAAACAGAGATACCAGATCGATAAGAATGAACATGGAAACAAAAACCAGCAATATGATGATAGCCATCAAGACTACGGCAATTAAGATTAATAAAGATGAGAGGAGTAATCGCAGAGCGAAGAAAGACTTATAAGGAAAAATCGACGGAACAATGGTAGAAAGCCTACCATGACCATCGAAAACGAGTTGCAAGAATAGAGCAAGCTCCCGAATAAAGGGTAACGAAAACAGCAGGCAAACCCTTGAGGGGAGTCCGAGCCCTTTCAGCCCAAGGCCGAACTTAGTAAACCTTGGTATGGAAGGGACAAATAACACCAGGTGACCAGAATCGTAAAAGCAAATAAACAAATATAGTAGATAGCCAACTACCAAAACGGATACAAGGGGCTCAACAGAAGACAAGTACGGGACAGAATAGACATGGACAGAGATTGCATGAAAGATGCTACAAAGCACAACAATCATGCGAATATCATCCATAAGAAGTTCCAAACTAAGACAGTAAGAGGGATGAGAAATGGATAGAATATTTTTTGTCTTCACTCAACAAATCTTTTTTTTTTATTTTTTTTATTTGTCAAACACACTGTGTTTTTTATATTACAATCTAGTCAGTAAGACTAATTAGCAATTTTGTTTTAACCTAATTTACTAGAAAAGTCAGATTTAAACTTAGGGTTCACTCAACAGTTCTCCCCGTTTTGTTTAGTCTGTAACTCACAATTGTGTTGTGTTTATAGCATTATTTTGTTTTATGTGTAATTCACTTAGTTTACTAGCTCAAACGGCTTCACTCTTTTTAGTCGTCGAACTAGCATAGTATTGTCTAGAAGCTGAATTGCTTCCACATTCACATGCCGATGGAGTCTATCTTCATGGCTTTTTGCGTACTTTTTTATAGTCTCTGCTACAGTTTCGATTTTTAGATCTCGATGAAGGTCACTATTTCGAACGTACCAAGGTGCATTCACAATGTTTCTTAATACTTTATTTTGAAATCTCTGTACAACTAGAATGTTACTCTCTTTAGCACAACCCCATAGTTGAATACCATATGTCCATACTGGTCTCAGTGTTTGTCTATAAAGCAGTAACTTATTATGAATTGTTAAATTGGACTTCCTTCCAATTAGCCAGTTCATTTTTCTATACCTTATCTCAAGTTCTTCTTTTTTTTTCTTAACATGTGCTTTCCAGCGCAATTTGGCATCAAGTGTCATACCTAGATATTTGCCTGATTCGAATATGGTACTGGAATGTTGTTAATTGTTATTTGTATGTGATTTATATTTTTGTTTGTAAAATCAACATGAATTGATTTGGTTTCATTTAATTTTATTCGCCACTTTGTGGTCCAACTGTGAATTTGGGTGACTGCATCCTGAAGTTTTTCTATGCATTTTTCAATAGATTTTTCTACCGTCAATAAACCAGTATCATCGGCAAATGTTGCTAAGTGACAATTTTCTGGCTTTGGGATATCACAAGTGAATAATAAGTATAGATAAGGGCCTAGTACGCTACCCTGGGGCACGCCTGCTTGAATTTCTCTTAAATTTGAGTATGAGTCTTCCTGTTTTACTCTAAAATGTCTATCAGATATGTATGATTCCAAAATATCCGAATATTGTTTTGGCAGAAACATTTTTAGTTTAAAATTAAGGCCTTCATGCCACACTTTGTCAAATGCTTGTGCTACATCTAGAAAAACTGCAGAACAAACTTTTCCCTCTTCTAGTGCTTTTTCTATTATATTAGTAATTCTGTGTACTTGATCTATCGTGGAATGCTTGTCTCGAAAACCAAATTGATGAGATGGAATAATTTCTTGTCTTTCTATGATGGGTTTTATTCTTTTAAGCAATAATTTTTCATAGAGCTTGGATATAATTGGCAGCAAAGATATTGGCCTGTAAGATGACACGTCATGGAGTGGTTTTCCCGGTTTTGGAATCATGATAACTTCTGCAACTTTCCACAGTTTAGGTACATACCTAAGCCTAAAAGACGCATTAATTAGGTTGCATAGTTTTACGATAGCTTTTCTGGGGAGTTGTTTTATGACTACCCCGTTAATAAGATCATACCCTGGGGCTTTTTTCGAATTAATATTTTTGATTTCTGTTAATATTTCTTTAGGTGATGTAAGCTTAATATGGTCCTTGATTTGATGGGGTTCATTTAAATGAAAGTGTTCATCTGGTGCTTCGTGGGGCTGAAATGTTTTTTCTAAATGACTTGCAAAAATATCTGCTTTTTCTTCGTTACTCCTTGCCCACTGGTTGTTAGATTTTCGTATGGGTGGAATTTGGATAATTGGTCTTTTAAAATCTTTGGTTGCTTTCCAAAGGGAATAGTCGGTATTTTTATCATCTGTAAGTTCATTAAGAAAATGGTTAATAGATTCATTTTTTATTACTAGAATTTCTCGCATAATGCGCGCGTCATGTTGTTGAGATTTGTTTTGTCCCGAGGATCACGGCTTTGTTGCCACTTTCTTCTTAGTTTCCTTTTTTCCAATATAAGGTCTCTAATTTCCTTTGGATAGTTTTTCCCTTAAAAATTCTCTTTGGTTTTGGACTGTTTTCCCAAGCTGCTTGTTGAATATTTGTAACAAAATAATCAACTTCTTTATCGATTTGTTCTGGCGTTTGCAATGGTACTGATAGGTTTATTTTTTCTGACAGACTTTGTTTAAAACTAATCCAGTCAGTCAGTTTATTAACTAGTGAGATATTTGCTTCTTTCTTTATTATGTTTTTACTAAGAGTTAGAATAATAGGTGAATGATCTGAGTGTAAATCAAAACTTTCTTCTATATCTACAAAACTTAAAGATATATTTTTTACTATAAAAAAATCAATTAGATCTGGAATTTTTCCTGGATCTGTTGGATAGTATGTGGGCTTACCAGTTGATATCGGCTCACATTGATATTCACTAATAGCTTGCAAAAGTTCTTTTCCTTTAGAATTCGTCAGTCTAGATCCCCAGTAGGTATTTTTTGCATTAAAGTCACCTCCAATTATAAAACGGTTTCCTAATTTTCTGAGAAAATTAAGGGGGCAAACTTCGTCCGAAAACTTAACATTTGACAACACTGATATCGCGTTTTTTGCGCAAATCTTTGTTCTAATAGAAATAGAAAACGAGAAAGGGGAACGCGTCAAAATTTTGAGGGGTAGTTTTTTAAAGCATTTTTAACAACCGTATCTTAGCAGTTTTTCGCGAAATCATTTTATTCAAAAAATAAAAAAAAAGTTATGGCTAAAACACAACAAATATTTCAAAACAATGTTTGGCATTTCAATAGCCTAATTGTGTTATAGAAAACTGTAGCGAAATTGTTTCGATTCTTGTATTTTTTGGAAATTTACAAAAGAAAATCAAAAATCTAACAAGATACGTTTGAAGATTTCTAAAAAATCTTGCATATGAACAGAAATAATGTTTCAACTAGTTTTTTATAGAAGAGATCTATTAGGATTTAGAAAAGCGTGCCCAATTTTATATTTGATGCAGGACACCAAATCAGACAAGAGCCATCAACCTCTTGACTGATGCGCCACCCCCATATACCGGGGGCAAGTCAATTCGATTGAGAAAATTCAACAAGATCACGTGACCCGGATTTCACATTTTCAGATATTTTGAAAAAATAAAATATCATTTAATATAAGTTAAATGATTGTAAGTATGTATTTAAAGACATACAATTTTTTCTATTTACAAAACGTTTTTTTAAGGGCTGGCCATAGCGTAACAAACAAAATCACGGGATTACGAACTAATTTATAAGATAGTTTTTGATAATTAGTATATTGCTCAGTTAACAGAAGCTTGTGCTTAACTTCGCTGAGTTGAAATAAAGCCCTTTTCATTTGTTTATTTATTACATAACAAGAGAAGAAACTGACAAATTTCACACGAGCGTGAGAAAGTTACTTTCTGTCGAGTTATAAATGCTATTTTTCCTACGAAAACTGTTGAACTATACTAATTTTTGTAAAAATTGGTGTTTAATTTTGCGTAAATCAAATGAAACTGCTTTTCCGCACGTGTGGGAAAGTAGTTTGCAACACATGTGCGAAAAAGTATTGTGACAGTTAAACACTTTCCATACATGTGCCGAAGTACTGAAAGTACTTGTAACACATGTGCGAAAAAATTTCTGCACACGGATGAAATTTAATGTTTTCTGAAGATGCAAATCGTGTAAAATCCAACATTTTCATATGTGGTCGCAGGAAATAGTAATTTACCTAACCAGTGCGGAAGACGCACACACATTCGTTAAGTATGTAGATAAAATATCTTTTCTACGAGGTTGTGGAAACAAAAATAAAGTACGAAAATAAAAACAACTTATTTATTATATTTAATTTACAATGAGTGCCGAAAACTTTACTTCTTATCACAGAACACCAAGGGGGCTTCTTATCCTGTGCAGCATCTGTGGATCAGGAGATTTTCGTTTTTATATTCTGGATCAATGATATCGCAAGGTCTTTAAATATATTTTGCTCTGGATGTATTTGGAGGCAGGCTCATAGTAACATTATATGTTCCATCCTATCTTCTTCGAGATTATCGGTATTTTCTATCACAGTAAATAAACACTTTTTTCTATTTTTATTTATCAGATGAAATGTCATCCCCTGGTTTTTGACAAAAAAATAGGCTTTGTTATTTACTCTATTCTTTTATTTTTTCTGTTGCTATTGAAAAACTAGCCGCCCACTTGTGTTTTTAGGCAAAAATTAACGTCAGTGTCAAACTCAAAATGTGTTGTGTTCTTGTCATCCCTAAAATTTTAGTAAGGCCCACAATTTAGAAACCGAATAGGTGTCCCTGGGACTCTAATATGTCGTGCCACCTATTGACTGATATTTAAATATTTTGCCTTGTTGTCTTTTGCTTAAAAAATTGGTTGAATCGAATTTGTCGCCTTAAGATATTGATTTTTCTTTAGTAAGTGCCTTGGTGGTTTATAGACAGCACTTATGACTAATGTATATGTTTTGGTTTTTACACCTACTAATGTAGCTTGAATCTCTATGGTTTTATATCCCATCTCCTCATAGTGTGATATATTTTCTTTAATTATTACAGCACTTCCCCCATGTGCAGTATTGCTAGGGTGAGTTGTATGATACACTTTATAACCTTTAAATTTAATGTGAGACTGGTTAGTGAAATGCGTTTCTGACACAAGACAGACGTCAATTTTTTCTATGTCTAGAATAACTTGCAAGTCTTGCTGATGTTGCAAGAGACCATTGGCATTCCAAGCTAGGATTCTAAGATTACTGACCATTTTGAGGCATATTGGTAGCTCCGTTATTGCTACTTTCTAGTTTAGTTTATCGCTCATCAAGTTTGTTCAATTTCTCCAAAATTAATTGTAGTGTTTGTTCCATAGTATTTTGACTACTGATATTAATATCAGGTATAGTAGCTGTTGCTGCTACTTGGCTGTATGTCCTTGTCACAGAGTTTTGTGTGACTGTGTTTCTTGTCTGTTGGTTTTGTCTACTTGTATTCACGTTTGGTATGAGATTCGGTTTCTTAGGTTTAATTTTCAATTTTTGTATTTCCTTAGCAACAAGGCATCCTCTGTAGTTAGCAGGATGCTTGCCTCCACAGTGGATGCATTTTGGCTGAGATTCTTTTGGTTTGGGGCATTCTACAGTAAGATATTTCCCCGTGCATTTTACGCAACGTGGTTCTTTAGCGCAATATTTTTGCGTGTGTCCATAAGATTGGCATCTTTTGCATTGAGGGACTAACTTTGAGGTTTTTAGTGCTTTTATTTCCACTTCAATCCCAAGGATATTGGAAATTTCAAAAATTTTGTTGATATCTTCATCGTGGCTAAATGTGAGCATAAACATGTTAAGAGGTTGTCTTGTTCTCCATTTAAGTTTGTTGCTGGCCTCCAGTGCCTTAAAACCTTTTTTTTGTAGATCAGCTACAATTTTTTGTGGGTCACATGAGAAGTGTAGCCTATTCGCTATTACTCTAATTGGCCTTATTTGTTTGTTTTCGTATGAGTGCCATTGATGCTTTATTTCATTAAGCATTTTAGTAACCAGCCGATATCTGTCTGCGTCTTGTACATTTATTTTAATATTTTCGTTATTTAAAACTTTTATTTTAACTCCTTGTATGATATTTAACTTTTCATAAATATCATTAAAATTATTTACGCCATTTACCATAATCGGTGGAGATAATGGAGCTTTTTTAACCTTAGTTGGGGGTTCTTCATTTTGTGTTTTATTGGAGGGCTCTCCAGTGCCCGAGCTTTGTTGTGGTGGTGAGAGTGAAGTATCCATTCGACGTTTTTTCCAACCTTTTCCTTTTTGTCTGATCCACTCAGTTTCTCTTGCCAGATCGTCCTCATCAGTAATGTAGTCCATGTCAGACTCTTCTTTTTTAGTGACTTTTGTCTCTAAATCTGTAAATTTTCTTTGCATACTTTCCAGTTGACTTCGGAGATAATCCACTTGTACACTAAGTGAATTTTTTTCGTTTTGGGATTTTTTCCATTCGCTATATAAAACTTCTTTATTTTGTGTTCTAGCATGGCTATCCTGAAATATTTCGGCATTATCCATTTTTTCCTGATTTTGTTTGGGCTTTTCGCTAATTTTTAAAACAAGTTTCACAGGAGATGGTACACTTTTTTTGCTTTTAAACATGATATATTATTTATAATACACATTGTATATAGATTTTTAACACAGGTATTTCGCGCGCGAGTTTTATTGTAAACAAAACAAACTTCGACTTTGACCTCGTTAGTACTATCATGCAGGTACGATGCAATATAACCGTACTGAACTGCGATCGAACGAATACTGACTCAACGAATCTGAGTGGAAGAAAACAAAGTTATAGAAGACAAGTACGGGACAGAATAGACATGGACAGAGATTACATGAAAGATGCTACAAAGCACAACAATCGTACGAATATCATCCATAAGAAGTGCCAAACTAAGACAGTAAGAGGGATGAGAAATGGATAGAATATTTTTTTCTTCACTCAACGAATCGGAGTGGAAGAAAAACAAAAAACAAAGTTATAGAAGACAAGTACGGGACAAATAGTAAGAAGAGCCCGAATATCTCACTGAGATACGAGAACCGGGTGACTTAATTTACGCGAGGGGTAGTGTATACAATATCTTAAGGTATAGGGCATTTAATTAAGTTAACGTGTAAACAACAACATGTGGGAGAGGTAGAAAAAATAATTGTAGAAATTTATAAGTCAAAAATTAAATGTAAAAAGTAAGGTAATAATGGTTCAAATTTTTAAGTAGGTGACCAAATTTTTTTTCTCGTATTTAAGTATTGCTGGCTAAAAGGAGGCAGCACCCACGGCCAACGATGAAGGCAAAATCGGAGGCGATTTTTAAGTAAAGGGGGGGATGTCACGAAGGGCGCTTAACATAATGTCAAACCAATATTTCCCAAATAATTAAAAAGGAACTTAATAATAATTATTATTATATTTATTAACTTTTTGGGATAACCTATAAGTCGATATAATTCGATTGACGTCAATAACTATTATTGCAATTTGGCAGAAATAGTTTATAAATAGGCGGGCAATGCATATGTCCGGGCTTTTTTCTGACAGAGACTCGTGAGAACTAAATACCGCGGGGCGAGGCGTCGCCTCGCGGAACTAAAATTTCGGCTTTTTTCCCTATAACGAACGTTAAGACCAGTGAGTGCGGGCGGCCACATCAATTGACGTAATCGACTGACGATAATTTGGGCGTGAACTGGGGTTCCTAGATAACCAGCCGGCCGCAAATCCTGTTTTTTTCGGGTAAGTCTGGGTGTCGCCCCCATAGCCAACTCACCAACCTTTGTTGTATCAGTTATCGGTTCTTAGTATTTATAATACATCTTTTAACCCCCTACAGGTGTTATTTAATCTGCATCCCTTAGTTTTTAAACAAAGATCTCCGTCGGCTCGAATCGAATTAACTCCGTTAGATCCATTGGCGTAGCTAGGGGGGGGGGGCAGGGGGACCTGCCCCCCCCTTAAGTCCCTCAGGCCCCCCCTAAGATATTTTAGGCCTCCCCTACCGACTACTAGTAAAAGAACATGACGCTGAAAATACATACTTTTCTATTATTATTCGGGAAATATTCAAATAAAATAGATGCATTAAAATTTAAAATCATTCAGATAATGTTTACATTTCAGGAAAAAGCCCTTGTCTTGCGGAATTAGGCTTTTTCTCTTTAAATTATCGGTAACTTTTCTGCACTTATGCAATTTCCCGAAAATATTTTTTAAATTTAAACATAATTATGCATATTGAATATTTCATACATATTGGCGACATCTTGTAAAATAAGTGTAAGTTAAATTTCGCATTTAATAAAGACAGCGACCTTTGCCCCTCTGTTTCCGAAATCGGGTTGTAGATGTCGTAAGGTTATAAAAGACCTTTTTAAACTGTTTTTCTAAAATAAATATAATCATCTTTTTAGTTTTTTTGAGGTTAGCGTTTAGTGTCTTATGAAAATTTTCCGATTTTGGTGACAATTTCATAACCATTTTCATATTAAGTTGTCCCACGTCGTTAAATGGAATAAATTCGTCGAGCAATACCGGGAAATTTTTAATATTAATACTTCTGCTCTAAGAGCAGAAATGACCGTTTTAAAGAATTGTATTTTTCGGTTAAATCAAACTGTTGGTCATGATTCTATCAAACAACATATAGCAGAAACAGCAAACCTCTACCAACTTTTTAAAGTTGCGAGTATTCTTCTAATTTCAAGTGCAACTTGCGAGAGGTCTTTCTCTGCCATGAGAAGAGTTTTTAATTGGCTTAGAACAACTATGACTCAAGAGAGACACTCAGGTTTGTCATTGTAATTCATAGAAAAAGATGTTGAGGTCGACTTAGACAGTGTGGTAGACGCTTTCAGTCAGCGACGTAGAAAACTTTCTTTGTAGAATTGCTGAATTACATACTTCCTGTTTATACATATAAATAAGTTGGTAAATGTATTATTAAATTTGTTATATTAAAATATTAGAACATTTAATGCGCGTATTTTTTTTTATTCATTGCACACTTTGCACGACTCTAAAAACCGGGGCCACGGCCCCCCTGAAAAGCAAGGCTAGCTACGCCAATGGTTCGATCAATTCGACCGGCGCGGTATCATTTAAACAAATTGTTAATAACGAATAGTATTGGGGTTGTAAGGTAGTGGCTGGTAATTAACGACCGGGCAATACCCGTAACCAGCCCCAGGCCCCCCTATTCGTGACAATATGTTAGATTTTGGGGGGTCTCGAGAGGTTTTTGAAGAGGTGGTTAGTTTATGGAGGTGTTTGACCCCTAAGCTCTCTAACCTTTTTGTACGTAACTAAATTTACACAAATAAATAAAAATAAATAAAAAACGTGCCGTTTAAAGCACTAAATTTTAAAAAATTATTATTTTCTAACTTACTTACTTTAAGTTAAAAGTTACTCCCACTTCATTACAATATTTAAAAATACATTTAAAGAATGGATTTTGTAGCTGATAAAATTCTCTACAAGATATGTTTTTAGAACTTTTACCCTAGAACAAAGTATTTCGGAGCTTATGCCGCCTAAAATAGAAACAATATGAAAATTTTCCCAAGCACGTGATTTTAGTCATTTTTGGAAATTACCTAGCTTCGTTACTACTGCTCGCAGAACAACCATAATACCACCCAATTGTAGATAATTATATCCTCTAAAAAATTTCATATAACTCTTTTTGCGATGTAGTGTACTGGAACGAAATTATAGACAAAAAAACTAAAAAAAGTGCCAATTTTTTATGGTTTTATCAAGATGGCGGAGGGAGCACAGGGGTGGGGGTAACGAAAACTCAGATTTTTAACTACCCTCCTGAGCTTAACAACACATCCAAAATTCAGAACTACCGGACCTTTTGTAGGGTAACCCCCCTATTTTGGCCTCTATTCATTGAACTAAAATCTTAGATCAATCATTGATTATGCTATAGGTGGACAACACTCGGAACTAAAGTGGTATGACGTGCGTACACTTCGTGGTGTTACCTGTGGATCTGAGTATTAGAGAAAATGAAAATCTAGAATGCATCGAAGACAATCAAAAATACAACTTTAGAAGTCTAGAAATCGAAAGTACTCAAAGATTGTATCAGAACCGATTAGATGAAAAATTAATAAACACAGATCACTCATTTGAAGAGATATATACAAACACAGTAAAAAGCTTGAAGGAAGCAAGCAAAGAAGCTGTGGACGGAAGAAATACAGGAAACAGTCAAGGAGAAAAAACGCACATACTTGAAATGGCTCAGTACTAAAGAGCAAAGAGACCTAAAAATCTACAGGCATAACAAAAGACAGCTAAGAAATTTGATACGCACAGAAAAGAATGAAATGTTCGAGCGCAAATGCCACGATATAAATACACACGTAGGAGGTAGGCAGAGTTCTGAAGTTTTTTTTTTTTTTTTTTTTTTTTTTACGGGTATGCGCACTCGCAAGGAGGTCCCTATCACGCTCGAGTAGCGGCAAGTGCGCGGTTCTTAGTATTTATAATACATCTTTTAACCCCCTACAGGTGTTATTTAATCTGCATCCCTTAGTTTTTAAACAAAGATCTCCGTCGGCTCGAATCGAATTAACTCCGTTAGATCCATTGGCGTAGCTAGGGAAATTCATTTCTACAGTAAAAAACCCAACAAAAGAAAAAGTAATCATCCAGATCATCAAACCAGAACAATGGACAGAACACTATAAGAGACTGCTGCAGGAGAGGAGACCCGAATATCTGGCAGCCTCTCCGAGGAGAGACATAAAAGTACATGGAGAGGAAGTAATCATCGAAAAAGAAATGATAAGGAATAGTATTAAAAAGCTTAAATCCGGAAAAGCTAGCGGAGCTGGGGGAATATATGCTGAAATGCTCAAATATGGATCAGAGAAACTACTCGAAAATCTCACATATATTATCAATCAATGCATAAACGGACATCCAGTACCTGATGATTGGAAAATTGCATGCATATCCTCAAGACATAAAAAAGGAAACAAGCTGGATTGCAACAATTACAGAGGAATTTGAGTAACCAATACTCTAAGTAGATTGTACGGTAGGATTCTTAGAGATCTAATAGAGAATGATATGCATGAACAAGAAGAAGAAGAGCAAAGTTGGTTTCGTGCAGGCAGATCTTGTAGTGATAATGTTTTTTGTCTTAAACAAGTAATTGAGAAAAGGAGCGCCAGAAATATAGAGACTCATGTTACCTTTGTGGACCTACAAAAAGCATATGATACCGTTCCAGTAGAAAAATTAGGTACAGTGTTAGAGCAGACTAATATCAATCATACATACATAAAAGCGATAAAAGAACTATACAAAGGGTCAAAATCTAAAATTAAAATTGGAAATCGACTTTCAAAAGAATTCCTGGTAACGAAAGGCTTAAGACAGGGATGTTGTATCTCTCCAACTCTTTTCAAAATATATATCGCAGTAGCTCTAAAAAATTGGAAACGCAAAGTACACGGCATGGGAATACAACTTAACGACTGATTTACCATATTCACACTACAGTTTGCTGACGACCAAGTAATTGTAGCTAATGATAAAGAAGACATGGTATATGATGAGAAAGTTAACGGAAGAATACCAAATTTGTGGGGTTAACAGTGAACGTGGACAAGACACAGTACTTATATATTGGAAACGAATCAAGTGAACTAGAACTAGAAAATGGACAAACAATATCGCCATGTAATGAGTATGTATACTTGGGTGTCACATTTGATAAGACGGGAACAGACTGTAAAGGACTGGAAAAAAGAATAGTAAAAGCAAAAAAGTTTATTGGTGGTCTTAACAGTATTTTATGGAGCAGAGAGATAAAAAAGAACGTAAAATTTAACATATATGAAACAATGGTGAAAAGACACTTGTCGCGTAACAAAAAAATACAAAGCAAGAATGGAAAGTGTCGAAATGGATGCAATAAGAAGATCAATGAGAATATCTAGAACAGATCATATAAGAAATGAGATCATAAAAGAAAGAATGGGAATCGAGGGAAGCATAACGGATGACATCACTAAAAGGCAACTGATATGGTACGGCCATGTACTACGGATGAGCGACGAAAGATTATCAAAGCAGGTCCTAGAATGGCAACTAATAGGGCGCAGAAAAAGAGGGCGTCCTAAACTGGAATGGCAACAGTCAATCCAAAAATCAATGAGTCAAAAAAACCTGACGGAAGATGACTGTCAGAATCGAAGGAGGTGGAGAATAGGCGTCGGACAACGTAGCAAAACGTTCTAAACCGACATAGTAGTAGTAGTGTAAAAGTCCAGTGTATCAACTTTACAAAACTAATTAAATCAAAATTTTTTTTATAAAAAAATCAGTTTTTGAAGGAACAGTAAATGGTACTCTTTTACAACATAAATATAATAGCCCAGTCATATTATAAAATCCTGAAACTTAAAAAAAAAAATTTGTATATTTACTCCTTAGTATCTGAGAGAGACACATATTCTCCGCTTAAGGTCCTAAAAATCAGTACTTTGCGATTTTCTCGAAAACTAACAACTTAAAAAAAATGAAGAGTGAAAAATACGCAAAATCATAATATATAACGAAAAATTAATAAAAAACCTAACCTAACATTTTGACAAAATGTATTTTTATTTATATTTTATTTATAAGAGAGGAAACTCTCTTAACTTGTTTTCAAATTTTAATACTTTATAACAATAAGCCTGATCCCCACTTGTACAAAACATCATGTACTTAAATCTCGTTTTTGTTTCTCAAAAGTTTACAACTTTAAGTAAGGCTGGCACATGGAAAAAAATATTTTTGTACACTTAAGAACTGTATGAGAAAAAAAAGGTACATATAAAAGTTCAACTTCTGGGTATAAACAGCCTTAAAATATGCGCAAATGTGCACACTTTTATTATATTTGAAATTTCAGCCAAACTGCTCTTGATAGCAAAAATAATACTTCACTAAACTTTAATGGGACAAAGGGGTTTAAACAAAATAACTGTAACCTAAGGGTAGTTTTTTAAGAGTTTAAAATTATAAACAGGAGTAGTTAAAGTTTTACCAACTAGTTGTTGTATCATGTTTTTTCCCCAAAAATACATGTATACTAAAAGCTTTAGTTTTCAAGAAATCTACAAAAAAATAATTTATCCTGGTTCTTAACAGCCCTTAATCCGAGTATTTATTAAAAAGTTGTATGCAAGTAAATTGTATGTAATTACCGCTGTTCATTATTTTCAACCCTTAATAAAACACCCTTTATGATGGAGATCATTGCTCTTATGTTCCATTTATTTTATCTAAACTCCTTTGTCACATTTAAGTTTAGTCAAATACTATTTGTTCTAAAATTTTATAAAAACTTCTTTAAAATCTGTTTAGCTCGAATTTGAAATAAAATAAGTGTGAGCATTTGTACGTATTTTAAGTTAAATATTTTTAATATTACGCGTTTTTGTGTTGTACAGTTCCTACTTGTATAAAAATTAAATTTTCAAAATCTCACTGGTGGTCCGGCTAGTATTTACTACTGTCCCAACCTTTACTTCAATTTGTTTAACTTTAAAAAAACAAAAACTAAATTTTAGTAAATGGTGTCGTCTTTACGCGTTTTTGTGTTGTACAGTTCCTACTTGTATAAAAATTAAATTTTCAAAATCTCATTGGTGGTCCGGCTAGAATTTACTACTTTCCCAACCTTTACTTCAATTTGTTTAACTTAAAAAAAAACAAAAACTAAATTTTAGTAAATGGTGTCTGATGTCTGATACCAGTAGGGATCAAGATTAATATTATATAGTATTAAGATTTTAAAACAGAGTAGTAAAAAAATTAAATAAAAAAGAAACATTTTTTTTAAATATATTTTTTTAAATGTTAGGTTAGGCTTTTTTCCTAATTAAATAGCATAAATCAAATAATTTTGCGTAGCCGTGGTGGCTCAGTGCGTTCGCGCATTGGACTCAAGTGAGTTAAGGAATCTCGCTTGCTACAGTGGCGGGTTCGATCCCCGTCGGTTGCCGAGGTCGGGTGCGGCAGAGATTTATAGGATTCCTGGGGAGTCTAAAATGTAATTTTGTCCTACCCCTTCATTCACGCCGGTAACCAGGCCGGATGAGGTCGGATATCTCGTGAAGGCGGACTTTGTTACACACTCCTTCAGTCGGTAGGCCATTCTAAGGGACAAAAGGACCGGATAAAAAAAAAATACCCGGTCTGGGATTCCAAAGGTGGCCGATGACCCGTGCAATTAGGCGTGCAATGGCGGCCTTAGTGTCGGCCCAAGAGTCACGGTTATCAAATGAAAAAAAGGAAAAAAAAATAATATTGCGTATTTTTTTACTCTTGACTTTTAAAAAAAAGTTATTAGTTTTCAAGGAGGCGTTTGGCGGAGAATATGGGGGGATGTGTCCCAGATGCTAAGGAATAATTATACAAAAAGCCAGCAGTGAATTCCTAATATGACTGGGTTATAATTTAAACTAAAATTTGAAATTCTCTGAAATTCCGCGTAGGTACTTAGCGTACAAGCTACTTTAACTGAGTCCTCAACTGCCTGAAAATAGCTAACAAGTGCATTTGACATTTTGTGTGTGCGATGAGGAAAAAGCTTACGGCAACCCTCCTAATATAGCTAAAGCTTTTTAATGGGGGTTGTTGTTCAATTCATGCAAAGGGCAAAAAAGCGGCCCTTGTTTGCTCAGTCGGGCGAAAATAAATATTTGGGAAAATTATGCTACCATTTTAGTCTAGTCAAATAAGGTGAAAAAACGGAAACCTCAAAAACAATCGGGACGGGCAGAATATTTTGATACTTATTCAATAAAACACCTAGAATACATTTTTCTTCCAAATCCTTGAAATTCGCTAGATATACAGCCTCATTCCTTGGCACTTATTTTAAACCCCGTGAGGATAATCTTTCGAGCAACCCACGGAAAAATATGAGAGAAAAAAACTTCATTTTAACAGATTAGCCACAAAAACTTGTTTAATTTTTAAATTCCGCTGATTGAAGCTCACGTCTTGAAGGTGGGTAAAAACGCTAATCAGCGTTAATCTGACCTGAACACACAAAAGTGCTGTCGAGGTTACGCATGGATTCCTTTTAATTGATCTTTTCATCGATCGGTAAATACAGCAGTTAATTACTCGCCTGCTCTTGCTCTAGTCTCTCGTATCTTGGTAGGTGGCGCTTCTTGCGGAAGTTTTCTCACTATAGATAAAGGATGAGAGATAAAACGGTCTGATTAACTTCCCAAGGGTGTCACATTGACCAATCATTGTTCTGAGGAGTCCCATAACGACGAAACAGTTAACTGTCAATACTTATTAGGTTACCATTAGATCTTGGACACCAGTGAGTATAAGCTTTCGAGCTACCCACGGAAAAATATGAGAGAAACAAAACTTCTTTTTACCCGATTAGCCATGGAAACTTGTTTGATTTTTAAATTCATGGGTACTAAAGTCTACGTTGTTACTTATTCATATACACCAACTAAGAAAATAAGTTCCAAAATAAGTTCACTGCCTCTCCTACTATAGACATTCTAAAGAAGGAAAAGCGTACAAACAAAATGTAAAAAACATTTTTTATTTATTAAATTTTTATTAAATTTTTTCCAAAAATAGTGTCTGAAACTAAACTAAGATGTGATAGGGATTAAGAACAAATAAATGAAACCTAAGGCCAGTTTTTAAAGGGCTGAAAAAACAGAGACATGGAGGGAAATAGATAGCTTTTCGACGAGTGCGCTACTTAAATTTTTGGTTATTAAAAGGATTAAAAGAATATTCTTAACACAATCCCTTGTATTAGACAAAAAAAATAAAGACTCGCAAAAATTCTGTTTATTCTAATCACACTGACCTAGTCTATTAAAATCGACCCATAATTTCGTCTGGTTATATAGTGGGCAGCTAACGCGCCTGGCTTGAAACAGTTGTTTTAGTTTTTAATAGGTAGGAGCATCATTTTTCTAAAATTCTTATTCACTAAAATTGCAAAACAAAAGGCTTTCCCTACATTCAGTCCTTTGAAGGAAAATTGAATGAAATAACATTTTAGTTATGTATCGTTTCTCACTTATAAATAAATGGATTATAGGATGCCAGCAGTAACGTCTCTTAATGTAAAAATTGACGCCTAAGAAACCTCAACGTTAGTGCACGGAGGAAGGATAATCTATTCTTCTGCCATGTCTCTCGCTGAAAACTATGAACACATAAGTTTTTCTAAATATTTAATAATAGGAATAATAATTCCAATTTACTTATACCTACTTGGATCCTATTTCCAGGCATTAATCGATTTTTTTTTATATTAATTTTATTTCTTATAGGGTTCTTTTTGTACAAAAATATTTTTTTCGAAATCCCATTAGCGATCTGGATAATATTGAATAAACCTATAACCTTTTAAAAAACAACCAACACATTTAAGACCTCACTCAATTCCTAGCTGACTTCCACGGAGTCAACTGGGATCATATTTTTTCGATGAACAGTGTTAACAATATGGTGGAATTTTTTAACTCTAACCTTCTCAGACTTATAAATATTCACGCTCCATACAAAACGGTTCGATTAAAAAAACCACCTGCTGCATGGCTTAATTAAAATCTTAGATTGATTATAAGACTTAGAGACAAAGCACACGTCAGATACAAAGCAATTCGATCTAGAAAAAAAAAGCATTTTTTTTCAATTCAAATTTAAAAATTACTCTAAATAATTTTGGAAATATTTACGATGGCTAAACATCACTAAAATTCCTCAAAGTTTAACGGATTTTCGTGACTTAAATGATTTTAATAATTTCTTTGTAGGTGAAAATCTCGAAAATCTCTCTCAAAGTGATTTTATTTCAGAACAGTATGAAACTCGCTTTATGGAAGGTGTGGATCAGCTTTCTCCATTTACCGAAGTGTCTGAGGAGGAAGTTTCTAAAGCTTTACGATCAATTAAAGCAAATGCGAAAGGAACTGATGAAATTAATGTAAATATTTTGCGACTCCGGAATTAAATAAACACATAACATATATTAAATTAAATAAACATATAAAATATATCGTTAACAAGTCCCTCACTAGTGGTTCTTTCCCTGACAAGTGGAAGAGTGCTAATGTTATTCTGATTCCCAAAATATCTTGTCCCGCCGAATTTTCAAATTTTCGACCCATTAACATTCTTCCTACGTTAGCGAAAGTAGCCAAAAGAATTATTTTTAATCAGGTAAAAGCTTATTTTTTTCAACAACGAATTATTCCTGATACTCAATCAGGTTTTAGAGAGGGACGTAGTACTACATCAGCCCTCCTCAAAGTAACCGATGATATTTTTACAGCCATGATATTTTTACAGCCAGCGATAACAAACTTAATACTTGCCTTCTTTAGTTGGACTATAGTAAAGCTTTTGATAATCTTGATCACAATATTTTATGCACAAAGCTGCGATATTTCGGTCTGGACAACTTGGCGTTAAACTTGTTTAGTAGTTTTTTAACAAACCGATCTCAAAAGTTAATATGGAATGGTGAAACATCAGATACAACCAAGACCAATAAGGGTGTACCGCAAGGGAGTATACTCGGTCCGCTGCTTTTTTCTGTTTATACAGCAGATTTTGCAAAATTTTTAAATCACTCCAAAAGTCATCAGTATGCAGACGATTTTCAAATGCATTTTTCCTTTGCGCTACACGACCTTGAACTGGCTGTAGAATATATCAATAGTGATTTGGATGTAATTCAAACTATTTCAGAGGCTCACGGACTAAAACTTAATGCATCCAAAACCGAACTTGTTGTGTTTGGTAGCAAAAAGGAAGCAATAACCAACCATACCAGCTTCAATATCAAACTTAATGGTGTAACAATAATACCGTCAGATTTTTGTAAAAACTTGGGTTTATTTTTAGATTCAGATCTGCGGTTTAATAAACATGTAAATATACTTTTACAAAAATCCTATTACAGACTTAAAGCCCTTTATTTACATAAAAATATTCTTAGTAAAGGTGTTAAACTGAAACTTTGCGACGTCTAATGCTCTCTTTTGTCTCGTACTGTAGTGTAGTCTATTGGCCAGCCATTATTAACCGTGACAAAAAAAGCCTTCAAAAATTGCAAAACTCTTGTATTCGCTATTGTTTTGGACTAAGGAACTATGATCATGTGACTGAGTGCTTTGCAAGCTCTGGTTGGTTGAAACTGGCTCAAAGGTATCAGGTGGCGATGAGCTGCTTCGTCTTTAAACTTGACAAACACAAAATCCTCTCCTATCCAAGTTCTAAGCTGACCGAAAGTGGGTCTGAACATTGGCACAATACTCGTTATGGCAAACTTTTTCGTGTCCCTCATCATCAAACAGCTTTATTTTAAAAATCGTTTAGTTACAATGCTGTGAAGTGTTGCAACAAAATCCCCCACAACTTACAATCTTTAGATAGCATTTTTCAGTTCAAGAAGGAAATTAAGTCTGATACTCAATAGTTTGTACCGCGACCTGTGCGTTTTTTATTTTTTTTTGTGCATATGGTATTTTGTGTGTGTGCTTGGTGATTTGCTGTATTTTCAGTGCAGATCTGCTTAGTTAGAATGTAATTAATATGTAATATTTTTAAGCTTTTGTTTTATGTGTAGAATATATTTTTTGCTTCTCCTTTTGGTGGTCACAGGGAAGAGCGTATCAAATACGAATGTCGCCACCTTTATCCGTTATTTGTATATTTATATAAGATATTTATAATAAAGCCATTTTTGATTTGATTTGAAGGGTAACAAAAAATAAATGTTAAAATTACTTATTGCTCTTGCTCTAGTTTCTCTCGTATTTCGGTTGATTTCGCTTCTTGCTGAAGTTCTCTTACTATAGACCTAGGATTACTTACTAACATCGCAAGGGTGTCACATTGACCAAGCAGTATTCTAAGAATGAAACGGTTAACTGTCAACACTTATTAGGTGTCCATTAGATCTTGGACCCCCGTGAGGAGAAGCTTTCGAGCTACCCACGAAAAAATATGAGAGAAGCATAAACCATTTTTTACCCGATTAGCCACGATTATTATAAATTATATTATTATTATTTTTATTAAATCTTTCAGTTAAAATGTTAAGATATATTTTGTATTTTTTCCAATTTTCCATAACATATTAGATAATCCCGCGTAATTACACCACAAACATTTGGAGATGTGGCCTAGAAATTATAAGGCATAAGTATACAAAAATTCAGCGTGTTTCGATGTTTTTTAGGTTTTTTTCTTAATTGACTAGTCTATTTGTATGGAAATTCAGAAATATTAAGTAGTAAATGAACTCATAAAAACAGAAAAGAAAAGTCATATTAATGTGCGTTAATAAAGGCGAACAAAGGCGAAAGAATGCGTTTAAATACAGTCAATTTGTTTAAAAGTAAATTTTAAGTTTAACATAAAAGATGTTCATAAACACCAAACATAGGTATACGAACGCTAGGTACTTTACACCAATCTGCAGAGCTTTTTTAGATTTTCTCTTCATAGCTTTTGCATATTTTCAAATATTCATCTCACACTTCTCAAATTGAAAAGCCATAATAAGCCACTCTCAATGGGCATGCCAAAAATTATTTAAAATCTAAAAACATATATTTTTTAGGGGTGACATGACCCCCTGAAACTTTTGTGCAATGTGCCACTGGTAGATTCTAAAATCCAGTATATTATCTAGCAAACTTTTTGGTATTTTTCAGTTTGGTCGTATATACCACAGCTAATGAGATAAAAAATATTAGAAAAAAAAAAAACAATTTGATAGATCAGTAGATATTTTCAAAATCTAGAAAGTTACACAAAATCGTTTGTTTTTTACTTTAAAATCCACCAGCAAAAAAGTTTAATGCAGAAAAACTTTGGAAATCGGTAGCGAAGCTTTCGGTGTTATTACAAAACGGCATTTAAAGAATATTGGTTTTTCAGTCATTTATAAGTTTTGTAAAATTTTTATTTAGACATAACATTATTTTTGTCGATAAACAAGCATTATTTTCATATAAGACTAGGTTATAAAGAAGTAAAATTTAGAGCACCCAGCAACTTGTTTTTAGGCATGTTTTCAGACTCGCTGTATTTTTATAAAAGTGATGTTCGGCTAATCTGTCCTTCGGCCACTAACATCAAATTTATTAAAATTTAGTAGCTGGAAACAAATTATTTTGAATTTTTAAAACAACCGGTCTTATTTTGAGTTAACGCGTCGACGCGCAAATTATGCTTATGCTGATGGGTTTTCTCTTTGGACAAACTGACGACGCAAAGGTGGTTTTTAGTCAGACGAGAAACGCCGTTGGAAGTGAGAAGTTAGTATTTAGTGAGATTTTGTTTTATTTACTTCTTTTGCTTTTAAGAAGGGTTTCAATTTTGATAAATGTTTGAATTAATTTAAAATATTCTTTTGTGTTGTTTCAAACTATTTTGTAGATTCTAAACATCTTTATTTGATTTTTATTTCCCGTTGCTAGTAAACATTGTTCCTTTTTCTGGTTTTGTTGATATATAATACAAACTTTTAGTTGCCCTAAAATTTTTAAAGATAAAAGTGACTACATAGAATTTTGGAAACGGTTTCTGAAAAACGTGGAAGGCCTGGAAAAAATGTGTTAATTCATTCGATTAGCTGTGGTCGTTGATAACAAAACTACCAAAAAGAGACTGTTTTTAGTTTTTGTTTAAAATTTTCAAGTACTAAATTAAACTAAGGGTTAAAATTTTACTCAGTTACGTTTTCTCAATAGTTTTTTTTTTTCGTATGAGGAAGGATATTAGTAAGATGAGGCTATCATTTTATGGAATGCTAGGAATGTTATAGACTGGCAGAGTCACAAAGCAAGTCAATACTGATTAAGAGAATTTGCAAGAAAGAAGAAATTATCTTGACCCTGGAAAAAAGGTTGGAATGCCTACCTACTTTGAATACGTAAGGCCCGAAATACAAGCTACTAGAAGGATAGGCAATGGAAAGAAAAATGACCTAAAGGCAATAGACACAAAGGAAGAAAAATAATATCCTGACTATACATTTTTCTATCAGCTGTTTAGGGCAGCAGAAAGTGAGATTCGAATTGTTATGCTTATCTCTTGACTATAATATATTCTCTGAAAAGTAGCATTTTACCCTCACAACAGTGCTAATCAAAGCAGGTTAGGCAAAAATTGACATTATTTTGCCAATTACACGCTTACTGCACACACACACACACACCTACTAGAATAAAAGTTAAAAATTTTCGAAAAAACTTCCTCGAAAACCTTAATCAAATATCAAAATAAAATAAGCGAACATAAAACATTAAAGCAGTAAATAATAAAAAAAACAAAATTCGTTTTTTTAGTACGAAGTAGTAAATTATTTTATGTCTTGCGGTCAAATTAATTCTAAAATGTTTTTATTTGTTATAAATATTCGATAAAACATTTACTACTTCCTGGAAAAACTAAGCCTTTCGCCCATCCACCTTGCTCTATAGTGTACAGAAATAATTTTAATTAGGCAACACACACGCATGCATGAGACACACGAATATTGGTGTGTATGGAACGCGAACAAACCACGCGATGCCTCTTGGTCCCGTCTCTCTCATTCTTACAACGCCATCGGCTGGCAGAATAAAACGTCTTAGTTATTCCTTCACGACAGTCACTACCTCAGAGTATAGAGCAAGGTGGATGGGCGAAAGGCTTAGTTTTTCCAGGAAGTAGTAAATGTTTTATCGAATATTTATAACAAATAAAAACATTTTAGAATTCATTTGACCGCAAGATAAAAAATAATTTACTACTTCGTACTAAAAAAACGAATTTTGGTTTTTTTGTTATTTACTGCCTTAATGTTTTATGTTCGCTTATTTTATTTTGATATTTGATTAAGGTTTTCGAGGGAGTTTTTTCGAAAATTTATAACTTTTAGTCTAGTAGGTGTGTGTGTGTTTTATAAACGCGATTATTTGTCAAATGCAGCGATAAGTTCGTTGTGGTGTAGATGTCTTTTGGTTTATTTTTATTTTATTGGTTTCGCACAATTAAACAAAAAATATTATTGCTGGCACGTGACAGAAGATTTATTAGTCCCTGTACTGATTAGGAAAACTATTATTATTCGAATGAATTTATGATTTACTGAATATGCGGAAAAAGCGGTCTGGAAGCCGGGTACTCATTACCGAGCCTCGGGCCTCCAACAACGAACCTATATTCTCTAATGTATACGTGAAAAAGGTATGATCGCGACCACGCAACAAGCCATTCGCGAAGAGCCAAGGGTAGGCGGTCGTCGTTCAATGAAAAAGTATTGTCTTTAATTGCAAATTACAGGAATAGACCTGTCATATGGGATCCAATGAATAGACTATTTAAAAAACATTTAAAAGAAGATGCGTGGTTTGTATGTTACTAGCCTGAAACAAAATGGCTTTGCCAGTTAGCCCGACCAGTGGCGGATCCAGGACGTCCGAGGAGGGGTCAAGGAGGGAAAAAACACAAAACAATTTTTTGCGGGATTTAATAAGAATTAGCTGTAAAGCTTGCCGCTACGTGCAAACAAAATGTGCCGCAGGCAAAAATTTGAGCAAAATTTGCGTCAAAATTTGAAAAAATTATATTTTATTGGAAACTTTTGTATTCGGCAAAAATGCTTGGACACATTATTTTTATTTTCTTAAAATATTTATAAATATCGACCCTTAGTTGGGGTAGCTTTGACCCCTTGACTTTAGATAGGGAAAGTGGGTCAAGTGATACCTTGTATAAAAGAGTTTTTTTCATTCCTTTACAGCATTGATATTATTTCAAAAATTAATAGATTAGTTTTTAAGATATTCGCAATTTAAGAAAAAAATTAAGACTGACCACTTACTATTTTCTTACAAGTAAACTGTTACAAATAGATTTAGCAAAATTTTTTTTAAATGTTTTTTTTTTTATTTAAAAAATTTGTTTATGTAGGTAGACTTTTTCAAGAGATCTCTATTTATGTTTCAAATTTAGCGGGTACTTTGTTTTAATTTAAGATTTCGATATCGCGCTGCGAGCCTCAAACAATGCGGTCTTTAAAAATTTTACTAGCGTCCACATTAGTGAATAGATCGCACTCATTGATCGAGGCTCGAGGTTCGTTAATGAGTACCCGGCTTGAGATAAACACGGCAAATTTTAAGTTTTTAAAAAGTTTAATTTAATTAGCATCTAGTGAGCTGTTTGAATGTTCTTTACTTTCTGCTTATTGCTTTTCTTAATGTTTACCTTCCCAGCCCGCGTAACAATGGCTAGAGAAGGTATTATTTTCGACGAAAATTTTTTTTTTCAGATAACACCAAAGTATGCGGTTTGGATGTATTTTGACCTATCTTAGCAATATCGTCGTGATGTTTGGTCTGTGTGTGTATATTATTTCTGTATGTCACACGATAGCTCCTAAATCGCTGAACCGATTTTCATAAAATGTTTAGATAAAATAGTGTTCGTCACTTTTACGAGCTGATTAGATTTTGGTCAAAATCCATTAATGCTAAAGACAGTTTTTTGGCAATTAAAAACTTAAAAAATGCTAACTATTTAACTAAGCATGGTATCAATACACTGTACAGGGTGGGGCATTTTCGTTGGTTTTATAGGGTACAGGCTAAACGGTAAGAGATACAAAAAAACTGACATGCGTGTCCCGTCCTCTTTTTTAGTGTATTTTTTAATGGCACAATCAAATCTACGCTAACTATATTGGTTTAGCAGATATAGAGTGATTCTCAAAAATTGCCGATTTTTATTATCTCTTATTACTCGGTTATTTATGGAGATAGAAAAAAACTTCAAATACAAAAGTTTTATGATTTTGTGCATAGAATCCAGTGACGTAACCAGAAAATTTAAAAATGTTTTAGTTTTCAAGATATTATCAAAAGTAACATTTTGTTAAATGGAACACCCAGTATGTAAGTATTTCAGATAATTGCATTCTTTTTTGTGATTACAATGGTATATAACACTTAATACTTTTCCTTGCCATAAATAGGTAAAATACGGAAAAATATTTTTTTTTGTAGTTGGCTATGAATTGATTTAATATTTTTTTATTTTATAATAGGTATATTCAGAACCTACTTAACGAGAATATTAAGATATTACTAAACTATAACAACAACAACAACAAAACAACATAAATTTGAAATAAGAACTGAATAGTTATTATAAAAATTAGTTACAAAAGGTGCTCAAACTGTCTCCCATTCTGCTCAATGCAATTTTCTACTCGACTTGTAACCGAACGAGTGGCGTTATAGATGCCAGTATTTGGTACTCTCTCAATGCAAATAATAAAATTTTCCCTAAGTTCATCTGCATTGTTACTTCGTGTTTTATAAATTTCATTTTTGATAAATCCCCAAAAATAAAAGTCGAGGGGGGTCAGGTCGGGAGAACGCGGGGGCCATCGGTTTGGCCCATATGTACCAATCCAATTTTCATCAAAATTGGCAGTTAGCAAATTCCTTATCATATGGCTATTATGTGCTGGAGCACCGTCTTGTTGAAAATAAATGTTATTTATATCACCTAATGGCATGTTATCCAACTCTGTTATTACATATTCTTCCAAAATTTGTCTGTATCCTTCTGCATTCAAGTTTTCATGAAAAAGCCTGTAGTTAAACACTCTATTTCGATACAGCGCTACCCATGCATGGAATCCAAACCGTCCTTGTTGTACCCTGGCCACCGTCTGATGAGGATTTATGTCTGACCAATATCGATTGTTATGTCGATTAAAAATTCCTTCGCTAGATATATAAGCTTCGTCGGTCCATATTATATTTTGAAAAAAATTGGGATTCTGATTAATCTGTTGCAAATACCAATTGCAAAATTCTAAACGCCGTTGTTCATCTCCAGGATGTAAATTATGAACCTTTCTTATTTTATAAGGTTTATACTTATGCTTTTTCAATATTCTTAAAACTCTACGTTTACTTATACCAATATCATTCTCAATATTACGACTAGATACCGTCGGATCACCAGCAACACAAGCCAACGTGTTTATTTCATCCGTTTCTCTATTTTCTTTAATGTAAATTTTATTTCTTGGTTTTCCAAATGACCCATACTCACTTAAATTGTGATACATTCGTTGAAACATCCTTTTGTCTGGCTGACGTCGTTCCGGATAACGGTCAAAATATAGTGTAAGTGCTGCATCTCTATTTTTATTAGATTCAATATAGCACTCAAACATGTTTAACTTTTCATAGTTTTGATAAAGATTCATCTTAGACAAAAGTAATAACAACAAAGCAAAAACAATACTTAATTGACGTTTGACTTTGTGACAAGTTAAAAAAGCGAAACAAAAGTTCATCCCATCCATAGCCAACTACAAAAAAAATATTTTTTCATATTTTACCAATTTAGGACAAAGAAAAGTATTAAGTGTTATACATCGCTGTAATCACAAGAAAAAATTCAATTTTTTGAGGTACTTACATACAGGGTGTTCCGTTTAAAAAATGTTACTTTGATAATATCTTGTAAAATAAAACATTTTAAATTTTTCTGGGTACGCCACTGAATTATACGTATAAAATCATAAAACTTTTGTATTTGAAGAATTTTTCTATCTCCATAAATAAACGAGTAATAAAAGATAATAAAAATCGTCAATTTTTGAGAATCACCCTGTACCTGCTAAACCAATCTAGTTAGCCTAGATTTGATGACGCCATAAAAAAGACACTAAAAAAGAGGACGGAACACGTATGTCAGTTTTTTTGTATCTCTTACCGTTTAGCCTGTACCCTATAAAACCAACGAAAATGCCCCACCCTGTACATATACTTTTTTCGGAATATAGTAGACTATATTTTGCTTAATAATTCGTGTTTACCAAAAACTTCGTAGAAGTTTTAGTTTCTGAGATATTTACAATAAACTGTTTTCAAGGCTAATATATTATCAAGGCTTCACTTGAAATGTGATAATAGGCTAGCTAGGAAGGTGTCAGATCCGTCATAGACCATTTATTTTTTCGAGTAAATAATGAAATAATATTACTAGAATGTTACGATAAGTTGTTTTAAATTGTTTTAAAAGCATAACTTTAACATTGTTGACAACCTTTGTAGTATTTTTAAAATATTAAATGATGTTATATTTTACTTCTTTCTTTTTTATTTTGCGATCAATCACATTTTCATATTTTCTCACGACTTGTCAATGTATTAAAAAAAAAATAAACACACAAATTGAATTTTTGTGTTTGAGCAATGGTGTTTTGTTTACGCTCAGTTTTATTCCATACACAATTTTTGGCATAGCAGAACTCACATAAAACATTGTCCCCTTTTTTGTTCAATAAATGGGATATTTTATATTCTTTGTCACAAAAAGATCTAAAGAAATTCCGACACAAGCAAGAATTGAAAAAAATTAGAGCTCGATAAATATAAGGATGAGTAGCAACCAATAATTAAAAACCATAACATTACAGTCCATGGGCTTATACAGGTAACCTGGCTGCAGGCAAACCAAACTCCAAATGAAAACAGATTTGATTAAAATATATATTTTACCTACATTTTGTTGTCAAAAAAATGGGGTAAAAAATATCGCTCACAAGGCGATTTTTTATATACGCCACTGCAATTAATCAACTTTGTTAAGAAAATCATAGACATGTATGCCAACAGGGAATAAGATGAGACAACATCTTGAGAGGGTCTCTCAATTCATCCGGTTTTTTTCATCGATGGAATCTAGAATGTTGACAAATGACATCCATCGGATATTCACCGATGGAATGCTGATGAGCCATCGAAAAATAAAATGAAACCTGACAAAATTATATGGAAACTGAAACGCTTACCTATCTTTTTTATCTAAAAAGATTTTGTTTTTTTTCCGAAAGACTTGCTACACAACAAAGATGGTAATAGAAGAAACGGAGGAAACTATTCTCGTGGGCATCAAGGTAGAGAGCGAGGATTAAATTTTCGTATACCTTTCGCCAAGTCGAAAATTCATCAGGACGTACTCACTGGCTGCTAGAGTCGTTGAGCTTTGGTGGCATCGATTGGTGGATCGTTGGAATTCATCGAAACTACCGAAACCTCATGGATTTCATCGATGTTTCACCGATGCATTCAGGAACCCGATTGTTCTCATCGATGAGCTCATCGGTGAATTTAAAGACTTTCTCCTTCTATGATATGTGACGTTTTATTTTAACCAGGAGCAAAGCGACAAATAATTTACTTAGAGCGATGTATATTTATTTTATTTAAAACCCTGCTTTACTCCCAAATTGCCCTTGATAGGTTTGATTGAACTCTAATACTAAAGCGCTTTGCAGAGAAAGAGATAAACTGTGTTTTAAACGTTCTAGATAAAAAGACAAAATAACAGCGTAAGCCAGAGATGCGTCCACATTCAAAAAAAAACAAAAACCGTTACAAATCAAAATTACAAAGTGTGTGTTTTAAAAATTGAAAATAGTTTGTTAAATTTGTATCCAGTTTTCCACAATAAATTATTGTGATGTTAGTGGCTCAAAGGACTGATTACCCAAATACAACTTAATTAAAATGGACAATCCAAATAAGCGAAATTTTTTTATTTATAAGCCGATTTGTCTCAAATTTTCACTTAAACCTAAAAGAAATAAAAATGGCGCTTCCAAAATGGTGGCATTTTTATTTATAAACCGGTATATATCAAATTTAGAACGTGGGGTGTTTATTTATTTATTTATGTCACGACATTTAAAAATACAATGTAATTGCAGTTTAAGATCGCTAATTATTATTTTTAAATTAAACTTAAAATAGTCTTAACGGTTTCCGATTGTGATAATTGAATTAAAAAAAACAATTAAAATATCTGATCGAACATGGCGGCTTTTCCATTTATTAACAGATACGTACTACACTTAAAACTTTTTTGGGATTAATGTCGCTGCATGATTACTATTTTTTATTTAAACTTTCAAAAAATCAAAATGGCGGATCTAAAATGGCGGACATTTCCATTTATGAACCGGTTTGTATTATTTTTCATTGCGGTGTTTAAGGTCGGCAATTATGATTTTTAAATTTTAAAATCAAATTAGCGGTTTTTGCCTTTATGATTGGATATGTATTAAATTGGAAACTTTGGGATATCTAAGGTTACCGATTTAGAGTTTTGGATTAAATTTTAAATGGTAAACTAATATGGCGCCATATCGGATTTCAAAACATGTCAAAATTTCAAACTGAAACTACAGCGGCCGGGGCGTCGCGCCGCGCCAGTACGAGTTGGCCTGGGGGCAAATTAGTTGCGGTGACTAAGCGGTGGCGAATTCTCCCATTCCTCCTGGTGACTATGCAAAACCCCCAATGGAATTACTAGATTCGCTCCTGAGACAGTGGGATAAAAGGCAGCGGTGGAATATATAAGGTTAAAACAAAACACAATTTGTTTTGCTTAAGTCGCAGCCTTAGAATAATAACACCGTTCTGTTAATATAGGCTTTTAATGTAAAGATAGAATCTTATAATTGTCAGGCAGGGAAGTGCCTCTTTTGTTTGGCGTTTACTGGAAAATCGGGAGGCAGTTCTCTGCGACCTCGAAGTTTAGTTTAAGAATAGGTACCCTTCTACAAGAAAACATTAAATGTCAACTTTCATAAAATTTAATTAATTATTTAATTTAAAACGAAATTTTTGTACAGAACCCTTCCATTATATGTATGACAATGAATAATAATCCATTAAAAAGATACAATAGAAGGTTTGTATTTTCGTCTTCCCATGAATTATTCAAAACAGCATTACCGATATTGAAAAAGAAATTTATTATTTTCCTTTTTAAAAGTTTGCCATTTGTTATCTTTATTTTGTTAATCCCAAGGTAACATTAACATAAATAGAAATAGGGAGAAATAAATGCATTTTCGGGTTCGGTTCCATCCTGGGAACGATGTGGTGCATGGTGGTAGCACATAAACATTGATATTTCCGTTTTTTAAACTTCAACCAGGCCCTAAAGGTTTAGATACTGCGTTTAATAAGAGAAGAAACACACTTGGTATGGATAGACATGAGACCCTCCCCTGGCATGGGGGTGGTTCCCATCTTAAACATTGTTTTTGATAGTTTTTTGCTAGTAACTCGAAGACTTTTTTATAAATCATCCGGAAATTAATTTTTTGGCAGGAAAAAATTTATTTCCATCAATGTACATGAGCCCCTTTGAAAGCAGTGGTGCACGTATCATAGACGTTTCAAACAGGGGAAAATGTTTGTTTGTTTGTTGTATTTTTTATGCTTAGCACATTGTTTTCCTTAAAAAAGTATATTTAGTAAAAATTCCATTGTATACAGTTACATATTTTAAAAAATAGATATTTCTTTTTACAGAAATAAAAATAAATGTGTTTCTAGGAATCCCAAACCTATCAAAAATGAAACGTTGATTTTTGTAACGTAAATAATCAATTAATGTGTGCAAAAAATGATTTCTGGTTATATAGTGGGGGTGAGGGGCAACTGCCTTCCCCCCTCTCAAGAGTGCTATCTAACAGTATTTTCCTAATTATTTGCTAACTTTTAACTTGGCTGGAAACAACAGAGTATTATTTGTTTGAAACTCGTAGACAATGATTGTGTAGAAATAAAATTTCGGACTTCCATTGTCTTTATTTATTTTAAAACACGACGTTTCGGTTAGTAAGTATCTCTAACCGTTATCAAGTGTAAACTAAACAATCTAGTCTTTAGGCTACTACTGCTAATACTGAGTAAAATTGACAGTACGTGCAACGGAGAACGACAGAAGATAAGATCAACTCACCGAGAAAAACTTAAGAAACTACAGACACGTACTCAAGATAGAACAGACGCAGCGACACCAAGCACCGAACCGGACTCTGAGCTCCAACGAAGAATTGGTACTCAGTAAGGGACTTAAGTTCGCCATTGCACCGGTACAGACACCACACTGGAAATTATTGGGGCAATAGAAACCGTTAGTCTCCCTCAACCGGAAGCTGATGAGTTTCGCCATAAAGTAAGAACAACGTTGGAAAGAAAGAAACAACAAAAGACAAACATCACCAGTCAAAAAAAACGGGCAATCAAGAACCTGCAGGGTGACAAATCAATCAAGATTCTACCGGCCGACAAAGGAAACGCGACGGTGATCTTAGATGTCGAGACTTACGACAAAAAGATCCAAGAAGTTCTGGAGAAAGGAGACTACAAGCAACTACCCAAAGATCCAACCACCACCATAGAAGGAGGCATCTACAGGAATTTGAAGAAGTATGCTGAAAATATCCCGGACGCTGTTAGATCCCGCCTGACTCCACACCACAGTAAGGCACCACATTTTTATGGATTACCAAAGATCCATAAGAAGGATATACCACTGCGACCAATCACCAGCTCCAGGGACTCACCGACCAGCACTTTGTCGAGGTTTTTGTTGGACATAATTCAACCACTACAGGGTAAGTCCGAATCTTTTGTCAAAAACTCGGAACATTTTGTCGAGGTTTTAAAAGGTATCGAATTAGATCCCGGCGATAGATTTGTAAGTTTTGATGTAGAAAGTCTCTACACCAACGTGCCAATAAATGAGTCACTCAGTATCATCAAAAACAAATTACAAACTGATGATACACTTCTCGAGAGAACAACGCTATCGGTGGAGGGGGTGATGGATCTTTTGGAGCTCTGTCTCCGTAACTCTTACTTTCAAGTGAAAGATAAGTTTTACGCGCAAAATGGTGGACTCCCAATGGGTTCATCTCTTTCGCCAGTGGTAGTAAACATGTACATGGAGTGGTTCGAAGACCATGCGATCAACACAGCAAGAGTCAAACCAAAACTATGGCTACGACACATGGATGACACATTTATTATATGGCCGGAAAATGAAGACGAACTACAGAATTTTCTACACCATTTAAACGGTATTCAACCAACAATCAAGTGCACCATGGAAATTGAAAAAGATTCGGCCTTACCTTTTTTGGATGTTCTTGTCAAACGATCAGACAGAAACATTCAAACCACTGTATATAGGAAACCTACACACACGGGACAGTACCTAAATTTTAAGTCTAATCATTCTGTTGCTACAAAACAAGGAGTTATAAGAAGTTTGTATTTAAGAGCCATAAATATTTGTAGTAATAATGAAGAATTAACCACAGAAATTAAAAACATTAAAAAGGACTTACAACAGAATGGTTATTCCGAGAAATTAATAAACTCAACGATATTTAAAATTAAAAACAAACTAAATGTACCAAATTCTCAAAATAATAATCCGTTTGGTGTTATTAACATTCCATATGTTCAAGGGATTTCAGAAAATATATGACGAATAGCTAAACACTATAATATAAAAACAGTATTTTCTTCGGGAAATACGATAAGAAGTTTTGCAACTAAAACAAAACCAGAAAATCTTTCAAATAATAAGGAATGTATCTACCAAATCCCGTGTGAGTGTGGTAAATCATATGTAGGTGAAACGAAACGCCCTCTTCAGGTTAGAGTAAATGAACATCTAAAAAGTACCCAATTAGGGGATATTGAAAAATCCGGTTTAGCAGATCATGCATGGTCAAATGATCACAGGATTCAGCTAAAGTTTTACATAAGGAGTCGCATTGGCGAAAACGAAAGTTTATTGAAGCTGCGTTAATAATGCAGAATAAAGAAGTTTTCAGTCAACCAAGCACGGACATACCAAACATATGGAAACCACTCCTTAAGGAAAACAGGCGTCTTAGGATTAAAAAAGGGGGCGAGCCGTCACACCTGACTGCACACCAAGTAGTATAAGTAGTAGCCTAAAGACTAGATTGTTTTGGTAACGGTTAGAGATACTTACTAACCGAAACGTCGTGTTTTAAAATAAATAAAGACAATGGAAGTCCGAAATATTATTTCTAGAGTATTATTTATTGAGGCTAAAAAAATATTTTCCATTTGTTTTAATTTAAAGGCGGCTGTTTTAGAAATAAATATATATAACTTATAGAATATCTAATTGTATGCAATAGGTTTCAAACTTAAAATACTTTTTAAAGAAAAATAATGTGTTAAGGATACAAAATACTACTACTATGTCGGTTTAAATACTACTACTATGTCGGTTTAGAACGTTTTTCTACGTTGTCCGACGCCTATTCTCCACCTCCTTCGATCTTGACAATCATCCTCTGTCAGATTTTTTTGACTCATTGATCTTTCGATTGACTGTTGCCATTCTAGTTTAGGACGCCCTCTTTTTCTGCGCCCTATTGGTTGCCATTCTAGGATCTGCTTTGGTAATCTTTCGTCGTTCATCCGTTGTACATGGCCGTACCATATCAGTTGCCTTCTAGTAATGTCATCCGTTATGCTTCCCTCGATTCCCATTCTTTCTTTTATGATCTCATTTCTTATGTGATCTATTCTAGATATTCTCATTGATCTTCTTATTGCATCCATTTCGACACTTTCCATTTTTGTTTTGTATTTTTCTGTTACGCGACAAGTCTCTATTCCATACAACAGTGTGCTTTTGACCATTGTTTCATATATGTTAAATTTTACATTCTTTTTTATCTCTCTGCTCCATAAAATACTATTAAGACATCCGATAACTTTTTTTGCTTTTTCTATTCTTTTTCCAATTCTTTAGAGTCTGTACCTGTCTTATCAAAGGTGACACCCAAGTATACATACTCATTGCATGGAGATATTGTTTGTCCATTTTCTAGTACTAACTCACTGGATTCGTTTCCAATACATAAGTACTGTGTCTTGTCAAGTTCACTGTTAATCCCCACTTTTGGTATTCTTCTGTTAACTTTCTCATCATATACTCCATGTCTTCTTTATCATTAGCCACAATTACTTGGTCGTCAGCAAACTGTAGTGTGTTGTGGCCTTAAAAATGTTAAAAAAATTTGGGCGCCAATTTGTGACACAAAAACCCACTGAATAATTAAACAAATATCTGGAAGCAGAACTGTATTTTCCAGCTACGTAAAACATTGATATGCCCGGTAACTTTTATACAGTGGAGAAGGGGGGGTTCAGAAATAAGAAAATTTTAAGTGCGCCACATTATTTAATACCAATGTTTTACAAAGAAGATCTTAAATAAAATACAGTTCAACCCAAACGTTGCAGCCAAACAATGAAATTCTACTTACTTCCGAGGCTTCCAGAGTATTTGTGTAATTAAAAACCCAAAAAAATTGACTAATAGACAGAATAAAATTCTAAAAGATTGAATTATGATGACAAAACTGAAATACTTTACAGGTAGATGGACTCCTTTAACAGGTCATAGTGTACCTACATCTGAGTCAGTAGCGTAGGACTCAATTATATGAATGATTGTTAAAAAAATATATATACTTCCAAAATCGTTCCATCATAGGGGAGATCTAGACCAAATATCTGCTGTCATCATTCTACGTTGGGTAGAATGAGACAGACAGCAACCCAGTCCGAGATCCACCCCATGAGGTAAAAATGTGTGACGAAACCGTTAGAAACAAAATATAATCTCATCTCTCTTTTGTCTCCGCAAAGTTGGCTCACTGGATTGTACAAATAACAAAGAAATTTAGTTCATCTTGTATATTTTGATTGTAAAACTTGAGAAAAATACCAAACAAGTCAGGGCCAAAATAGCAAGGCACTTTAAATAGGGCCAAAATAGCAAGGCACTTTAAATTTGACAGTAAAATTATCTTAAATAAGTGAAATGAAGGAAAACAAGTCGATGTAGTAAATATGCCGCAAAACCAGGGTTATGACGTCATACCTTATCTTGCGTTTACAAGAAATGTTGAAATTATACTGTGAAAACTTATATATGAAAAGATTACATCTAAATTATATTAAAAAAATTTATATATGAGGAAAAAAATTATAGTTAAGGCTTGCTAATTAATGTGTTTTATTTTGTAAACCTGGATGTGTTGTACCAGACATCTTCTGCTACTCCACCGGTCCCAGTTCTGCCGCGCCTTCCCTGCTGACTAACTAGCACATGGTACTAGTGCAGCACATCGTGGACAAAATGTTGTTGGTTTCTTGCCCGAGCATAAAAAGGTTGTGGGATTCTTGCCCGAGCGTAGAACCCTGTGGAAAATGAAATGTTTCAGTTTCCTGGAATTCGTCAATTTTGCACGAAGTTCCCCTACACAGTAACTTAAATCGAGGACCCCATGTCGACTCAATAAAACAAAGTAGATTTAAACAGATGAACTAAAATAATCCTAACGTACCTTTCCCAGGGTTATAACTGGCCCGTCCGGCTTCCCACCAGCGTCCAGCACCGCTGCCGATGGAATGGACAGGGCTGTAGACAAAGGAGAAAAACAATATATAGTTTTTATCCAACACGTGGTTAAAAGAAAAAATGTAAAAACGCCAAAAATTCCCCACGTCTTTTGTCAAAAAAAAATACATTTCACACGAAAAATAATTACAATTTGGGAGGCAATTATTATCTTTAAGAGTCCTCAAATAATAAAAAAAAATGAAAAAATAAAATCGAACTTACCAATGCTCTTTCCGTGCAAATGGCGTAGGCCGACTTAAATCCCTCTATGTAGAGGATATGAGCCATCCACGAGATACGCCTCACGACGGACTCACTCTTTACAGTCTCTGGGATATCTCCTACAATTCGCTGCAGTGCCAAACCAAAAACAATGGCGATCCCAGAGCCTGTTGCCGACCCAGCCAAAATTTGTTAGCAAAGAGACCAGGCAGAACACAAAAACCGAGGTGGCCGGAAACCGTTTTGTAAATTTGGTGGGGAGTGGGGACAGTAAAACGCAATACCAACCAACCAGAAAAACCCGCGATTTTCAAACTAACCAATGAGGTACAGCAATAGTTCTATACAGGTCTATAGGGGGCAGCACCGACCAAGGGGACATGAAAATGAGGTAAAACGTACATTGCGGTGTTGTCGGATCTATTTCCACGGTTGAAATTTATATAACAAGGACGTCGAGACACCCTCCATACATTTGACCGAACATTTGCCTACCGGACCCCCACCAACATATCAAGTAGAAGAAGAACAACCCGACGGACTAGAAGAAGCTCAGCATTGAAACCATCAACTGCAAAATCAATTACTGGAGATCAGGGCATGCAGCAAACCCAGGAATATTCGAACACTCAACCAATTCCCATATGATTAAAGCTATACTAAGTGTAGAATTTAGTTGTATTTTAGCTACAGTTTCAGTCACAAGTTTCCTTTGCTCTTTATATATGTTTTCTCTAAGATTCACATGGTTTGACGCCATTCTTGTAAAACATTTCTACTGTAATAAAGTTGTTTCTGAACCTGAACCCAAAAATACACACTGAACTACTGCTAAGAAGCTCGGCACAAGAGTGTTCAGATGTTAACTCACACGATTTCGTTTATTCTTCCAGTCCTGGCTTTTATCCCTCGCCCATCTCCCATTTACAAAAGTGCATAACTCGTATTTATTTTATCCTTTCCCTATCAAATTAATAAAGATATCAAAGTGGCGGAGCCTCGGTTGTTCCTGGTCGACCCAAATATGTTTTTGTACTATCAAAACTAGTTAATCCGTGAAGGATATGAGGTTCGGATTGTCCCAATATCCTCGAAATAAACGTAAGGGAATGAAATGTTCATCTAAATGTTTCCTTCCTGTTACTGAAACCATTTGTGATGCGGCAACGCCGCCATTCCCCAGCATAACAGCTGTTTAACTTTCATAAACGTCAAAGAGCATCAGAAAATTCCACAGATAAAAACAAAAACAATCAAAAGTTTTTATGTGATTTTCCCGAAGCCTGTGATCTTAAATTCCAATTACGATGTCCAGATAATGCGATGTGCGTAGTGTCCACAGTAATTCGATGGAATGCCTCCTTTTAAGGTAACTTCCTAGACCTAGAACCTAGCTCTATAAAATACCCTTACTTTGTGTACAGAAAGACGAATCAAAGAGCCTTGATTATTTACCTAAATAAACAAATATGTAACGTTGTCTTAAACGTAAAAATGACACGTTACATAATCCCCCCCCAACTTCAAGACGATTAACCTAAAAAGGTTAATCGGAGAGGTCCGCTGCCGACTTAAGGTCTTTGGCATGCCAACTCCCTGGCAGTACTTTACCCGATGGTTCCTGAAGCTCAAATATCCATGGAGAAATTTTATTCCTAATCACATAAGGACCAACGAATTTCGGTGCTAACTTCTTCGAGAAAAACTTCGCAGCATCTGACAAAACATAATTTTTCTTCCAAACACGCTGACCCACAACAAAGTTGGGTACCCTTGTACGCAAATTATACTGAACTACGTTTTTCTCTCCCGCCACCTCTAACCTTTTCTTAACATCCGCATAGAGCTTCCGGAAACCTTCGTTCTTACTTTCAGCTGCGGATTGTACACCGTTCTCTTCAGATAACAAAACTGGGTTGGAGTAATCTTTACCTGATAAACACATATTCCTACCAAAATTAACAAAGAAAGGAGACATCCTGGTTGTCTCATGGGTTGCAGTACGAATCGCGCAGGCAAGTTTATGTATTTGTTCGTCCCACTTCCTGTGGTTGTCTTTCACATAACCACATAACATGGTTTTTAACGTACGATTCGTCCTTTCTGTTGGATTTGCTCTGGGGTGATAATACGGATTATACTGAATTTTAACCTGATAACTCTCAGCAAAACGCTTAAACTCATTACTTTTGTACTGAGGGCCATTATCACAAAGTATCAAACGGGGCACTCCGAAGACCATAAATACTTGCTCCTCAAGATGCTTAACAACAGCTTGAGTAGGGGCTGTTCGCATTGGAAAAACTAAGGAAAACTTACTCAAATAGTCCGTAACGACGAGAATCCAGCAATTACCCTTTGTTGAACGAGATAGAGGTCCACATAAATCAGTCGAAATAATTTACCAAGGACTAGTTGGTTTTGGGTGAGATATCATCTGATCAGATACACCTTGTGTATCACCTTTATGTGCTGCACAGACAAACATTTCTTTACAAAAGTTGCCACGTCCTGGCGCATTTTTGGCCAATAATATTTTTCTGCCAGTCTGTGGAAGGTTTTATACACACCCATATGTCCTGCGGTAGGAGGATCGTGAGCTTCTCCAATAGTTCTACGCCTATGATCTTTGGGGACTACCTCTTTCCAATATTCGTTAGATGGTGAAAGTTGAGGGTATTCTTGTTTGACATATTTATACAACTTATTATCAGTGTATCTCCAATTCATAAATTTTAACGGTGACTCTACGACCCTCTTTACCATCTTTTGGTACCATCGATCTTTAATTGCTGTTGAAACATCTCTGGGCTGCGAAATTGTATCAATCATAGGTACTGCACGAGACAACATGTCCGGGACAACTAAATCTTTCCCTTTCCGATGGATTACTTCAAAATCATATTGCTGCAGTTTTACAGACCAACGAGCAAGTCTTCCACTGGGCTCTTTTAAGCTATGAAGCCATTTTAAACTAAAATGATCTGTTATGACCTTAAATGAGATCCCCTCAATACAAGGCCGGAGCTTCTCTATCGCCCAAACCAATGCCAAACATTCTCGCTCGGTGGTCGTGTAAACACGTTCTTGCTTAGTCAAAGATCGACTCAAATAGCATATGACTTTGTCTCCTTCAGGATAAGGCTGCGTTAAACATGCTCCTATTCCATATCCTGATGCGTCTGTTTGAATGACAAATTCTTTAGTATAATCTGGACATGTAAGAATCGGTGCAGTCACTAAAAGTTCCTTAATCTTAATAAATGCTTTTTCGCAGTCTGGAGTCCAATCGAACTTTTGATTTTTCTTAGTTAGAGCTGTAATCGGAGCTATTATCGCTGAAAAATTCTCTATGAAACGTCTGTACCAGGATATTGTACCTACAACTCTACGAACTTCTCTGACAGTTCTTGGCCTCTGGAGCTCTAACATGGCTCTAATTTTATTAGGGTCAACTCGGATGCCTCGACGGTACACTACGAAACCTAAATAAGTCATTTCTGGCCTACACAGTTGGCATTTCTCCCAACTTACCGTTATCTTTGCATTCTGCAATCTTCGTAGGACTTCCTCAAGAATTCTAAGATGTTCAGAAAAGCTCTGTGTGACAATTACGAGGTCATCGAGATATACGTACACGTAGGGGTCTAAATCGTTTCCTATGATGCTATCTATGAGTCTCTGCCAAGTTGCAGGTGCATTATGAAGACCAAATGGTAACCGCTTAAATTGGAAGAGACCTCGTCGACAGATGAATGCTGTTAGTGGCTTCGATGATTCTTCCATTGGTACTTGCCAATAAGCACTCTTAATATCTAAAGTTGACAAGTACTTAGCATCTTTCAATTTGTCAAGAGTCTCGGATACGAGTGGTAAAGGATAACTATCACGCGCCGTCACTGAGTTCAATTTGCGGTAGTCTACACAGAAACGATATTTCTTTGTGTTTTTCTTTTGAACCATTACCACTGGTGAAGCCCATGAACTACTACTACGTTCTATCACATCCAGTTTCAGCATTTCGTCGATTTCGTCATCAATAAGTTTCTGAATGACCGGTGAGACCTTATATGAACGTTGTCTTATCGGTGCTGCATCTGTTGTAATCTTATGCTCTACCCTATCTGTACATCCTATTAAGTCACCCATAATAGTCTTATATTTATCGACCAATTCCTCTAGTCGTTCTGATTCATAAGGAGTAAGAGTAGTTTGTTGGTCTGATGTTTCTAAAGAACAAATCACATCTTTATTATCGGCAAAGTGCCACTCATTAGTACTTAAGTTCGGTACTATACCCCGAAATCCAAAAATCTAATCCTAAAATCAAAGTGTGCGGCAACTCAGGAACGACGACGACCTCTATTAACCTAAATTTGTCCTGAACTCGCATAGGAAGCTGCACTGTTCCAATACTACTCGTGCTTTGACCATTTGCCACAATACAACTCGTCTTCTTCGTCGTATCAAGTGAAAACCCAAACCTCTCGATGATTGACCAACCATGATTCCCTAAAAAGGTACGTGAAGCCCCGGAATCCAACAAACCTAATAACTTATTTCCGAGCACATCCACTTCTAAATAAGGCCTTTCATCTTTACGAGCATGACTTATCACATAATCTAAAACGTACGTTAGCCTATCGGTCGATGCTTGTTCAGGCTGACTCGAAGGTCGACCACCTACGAGCGCCTGGGTCCGTTTCCCTGACGATTACAATTACGACATTCTCTTACTGTAACCCCTGCCTGTCCACACGAATAGCACTGTTTGCCTCTAGGTAATGCGCACCCGATTGCCATGTGCCCTGTTTGGTTGCATCTGTAACAAACAACGTCCCTGTTCGCCATACCAGGTCTAGCACCTTGTGGTGGTTGTCCATCTCTGTCATTTACACTAGACTGACCACTAGCTGGTTGTTGTCTATCTCTATCAGCTCTAGCAGCGAAACTGCTTGCTGGCTGTTGCCTATCTCTGTTAAATCTATTATCAGGAATATTCAAATTCTGTTGATTTGATGTCCCGGCACCTGATATTTGAATTGCATCAACCCCTGTTGAAAAATCGTCAAAATCGCTCTCTACGTCAACGTAGGCCAAGTCAGGTTCGATTGATTGGTTTTTCCTAGGAGTAAAATTCTCCTCTTCTAACCCATATCTCTGGTCTATTCTACGACACAGATCCTTTAAATGTGATAGGCTATTGACCTCAGTAGCAATTAACCCATTTTTATAGATGTCCGCGATATTTCTGAAGACGATAGCTAATTTCGCCTCTTCGGAAACAGGACAGCCAAGTCTTTGGAAATATGTGTTCATGACAGCAATATAGGTCCCTATAGACTCTCCAGGGCCTTGTTTACGTTTTTGAATCTCCTTCAATAGCTTCTCGCCATATGAAGAAGGAAGATATTCTGCCATGAACCTCTGTTCCAGCTGTTCCCACGTATGGACTTCTCTTCGAACATCTTTGTAAAAAGTATAAGCTGACTTTTCAAAAAGATCAATGCCCGAATTCAGTAAAACCTTTTTGCTGACTCCTCTAGCCTGACTCAACTCATCCACTCTCTCAAAAAATGCGGTGACGGAGATCGTATCCCTCTCGCCTGTAAACTTTAAGTTCCACTTATGCGGTGGTACAGGTGCAACATGATATGAGGTACCAGGATCACTTGACATTGGTACTGGCGACGAACATGAAAATGGTCGTGACTGAGCAATTGGTGCTATGCTACTTTGGAGGGCAGCTAAACTCAAAGGAACGGTAGACGGTTGTTGATACTGAAAAGCTGTTGTACCGTAATTCTCAATCGGCATAGGGAGTGGTGCTTGTACTGATGTTTGAGTTGGGTTTGTAAGCACTTGCATTTGCAATGGAGCAATGACCGACGGTTGATTTGTGGGCTGTTGAGCTGGTCTTTGTGTGCTCGAGTGCTGTGGTTGCGGGAGTTGAGACTGGCTGGGAATGTTGCCAACATTTGTCGAGTGATATGAGCTTCGACTCGTTGATTGGGTTTCAGATGCTTCATCATCATCTGAGTTCACGCCAACTCTTAATAAATCTGTTGCTTGGCTCTGCAACCTCCCAATCAAACTCAAGGTTTCCGCAACCAGTATGCCTTTTGTTTGACTTTCTTCAAAGTTTGACGGATTCATGTTATTTATCCTGGCTAACACATGTTCCAACCTTACAGCGATTTTCCTAAACTCTCCCCCTTTGCTCGTACCAGAGAACTTCTCTACCAGCGGTACCAGACTATCAAGCTTCTTCATGCAGCTAAAAGCATCCTGGCCAAATTTAAAGGGATACGGAGGGTACCTCATACTTGTATCAGTCTTTTCTCTTTGCTTAATCAGCATAAGCTGTTGTTTCATTTCTTCCACCGATCCAATGGCTATGCCTCTCCATGTTAACTCATAGATTAATTCGTCCTTGACTAAGTACCTTATGTCAGACAACCGACTCACAGAAACAGCCATAGTGCCTTTTATATTCAACCTTTAAACTTTAATTAAAACTGTTAATTATACCTCCCAATTATAAAAACTAAACCACGGAATATCAAACACAAAGTTCACTTTAAATTCACCAGTGAAAATCACTATAAATTTTCTCACAAATGTAGAAAATATAAAACTTAATTACGGGCAGACGCGAACAAAACCGAAAAACACCGGAGCAGTAAGAAAGTAAAATTTATTTGCATTTAAAAATGTAATCATAATTTATATTAAGTATTTGTACAACCAACTATGACGTCCAACCTTGCAGAGAGAAATAACTACTTAAATCCTAAATTAGAATTAACAAGTAGCCATAAAAAAAAGTTTAAAAAATAAAAGAGACAAGAGTTTTGGCAGTGTTTAGGTCTTATGTTTCACTCCTGCGTGAGTAAAACCAAAAAAAAATAATTGCGCTTATCCTAGCTGAACTGGATTAAAATTAAAGTTAAGTGATGTTTGTTTACCTCAGCAACCGAATAGGTAAATTTATCCCTAAATGGAACGTACAACAGACTACCTATAACAAAAATCCCAAAGCTGTTGTACACAGTTAACGCTAGGGTATACTCCTGCTATTGCAGAACGGCTCCACTAATAAACTCCTCAAAAAAACCCAAATCGCCGTATACAATGATTTTTCTAAAAAGAATAAATCAAAACCCACTTTAACCTGCTTACCTACTCTGAGTTTACACGAAACATGCATTGCTTAAGGTCACATCATCCCTTAATATATAAGTGAACGCAATAAACGTCGGAACAGATGTTCATGTTATAGAAATCGTAAAATATGCTCAATAAAAAAAAATCCGCTCGCTGAAATTGCGTCGAATTAGACTAGTAAGGATGTTGTGTGTAATTAAAAAAAATTAAAAAAAAAATACCGATGTTATTAAAAAATTTACAGAAATAACGTCTTGGTAGGACTGCAACTCTCTAATCTTCATTAAAATGAAATTCCCAAAACTTAAACTAAATTGATGCAAACCATGGTCATGGTCAAAAAGACCCTAGGATCGTACCGAAAGGTGTCCAAAAAAAATTACAAAAAAAAAAATTTTTGGTGTCGACCACAGTAGTCCAATAGTAAAAAAAATTAATTAGTGACTCACTAAAATTTTCAAAAGTTACTCCACTCTGATAGGTGGTTTGGAGTAGGGAGAAGAAAAAAATTTTTTAAACGAATGATGATAGGTTGTTAAAACGCGAGAGTTCGAAATGAAATTATACTTTAATTCAGAAAAAAAAATATTTAAATAAACTGGTAGAACCATTGTAGGGACAAGGTACTACTATGCACCAAAAAAAATTTTTTGCAACAAGAAAATCAAGTTTCCCTTCTTAAAAAAATTTTTAAAAAAATATTTAAAAAAATATTAAAAAAATATTTTCAAAAAAAAATTAAAAATGTTTAAGTGGGGTTGCAGCTCCTATTAGTGAACCTTAAAAAAGAATTAAATAAAATCAACACCAAAAAAATCTTATTCGAGTTGTCATGCAACAGTTTTTGTTCTTTTCCTTTAAAAAAACAGTTGTCAATTCCCTTTCCTCTCCCAAAACTGTGTGAATGTGAAAAGTGAATGAGCTAGAAACATTAATTTACTATACAAAAAAAAATTTGAAAATTAAATTTACTTAAGAATCGTAAGGTATAAAAATCGTAATTGCAAAACAACAATCAGTTTAGGAAAAGTTAAAAAAAAATATTTATGTTACAAAAAAACAACCGATGTTAGTGTATTTGTTTAAAATTATTACTTAAGGAAATAAGCAACGTTAGTACTTATTTACTGTACCACTATAATGTGAAGAACCTTTGCACTCAACTCCGTAAAGAATTATCTTGTGTGCACTTTCAAAAAACCAAATATGAGAACAATTTCAAGGTTCACCTATAACGTTGTAAAACTAAATCTGCCTACTCAAGTGTCTTTACACACAACATCTAATCAAAAAAAAATTTACTGCTTAATGCATTCTCAGATCCTTATTCCCGGTGTTCACGAGATCTAAAATTAAGTTGGGCCCTTTCCACAACTATCAGTCAAAGCAAAACTACCAAATGTCCAAGGGCTAATGAGACCCTATCACCTATAAATGATATTTTGAAATGAAACAGTTGGGAATAATTCTGCGTAAAAACCAGAGAACAAAATCAAGAACCAAAAACTATTACATTAATTTTAAAAGAGCATAATAAAACTCCCGGCCCCAATTAAACTTTTGTTATCTCAACAAAACTCGGCCTAAAACCAAAAAACTTTTTATTAGACATTTCCCCTATTCCCTAAGTATAATGTCAATAAAACCCAAAAACTTGTGATTTCCATTCCAATCCCATCTGTACCCTATATATTTTTCAAACGGTTAAACCCCCACAGGCGAAACAATATCTTATTTCAAAGAAAGGGTGAAGATATTTTGAAGCACCCTGTGAAAATAGGACACTATTATGGAAAATTGTTCAGATCAGTGTTCTTAATACTTTCCAACCTAAATATATCTAGTCCCCTCATGTGCATGTTACTATTTTAGTTCCTATCATAATTAAATAGATCACAAAATTTGTCTTTCTCTGCGAATCTGCAAGGTCCTGGAAAATGCGAGATTCAGCCTGTAGGCCAAATTTGGATGTATTTTAATTTAGCGAAAACCGAAGTTGCGAAATCCTAAAAAGATTAGCAGGAAGTCCTCGTTCCTCGATTTCTACACTCCGAACCAAATATTTCTTCCATTTCCACCAAGCTCGCGGGAGGAAAACCCCTAATTATTGCAATACGAAAGGTACTACTATCATATTATGCATAACAAAAAAAAATATATGCCCTCATCATTGTTTAGTCACATCAAAGAAAACCTATTGTTTTTAAATTTATTCTTAGGTTGAAATCTTTTTTTTTTTAAATCAATCGTCTTAAATTTATTGTTTAACCTGAACACTTTCCCATTTATTCCACAAAAGTGTATTGTAATTTAAAAATTTGCTTCATTATTTGAGGTCACCAGTATGAAATTATTTTAAAATTAAAAAAAAATGAAATAAAAAAAATTATTTCCCAATTGTCCACAACTTCCAAGTTTTCATCCCTAAATACCTAGGTACTTTCTTAGTCTAACACCATCCATCGTTATCCAACATAACGCTTTAATTTTAGAAGCAACAAAACGAAGATTAAGTGAAAAGCTAAGCAAGTAGATTGGAAGTTGCTTTACAATGGGCGCAGATGTAAGGCCCCTTTAAGTACACGCCACTGTCCCGAACTGCAAACTAACAAAAAAACTGAAGACTAGCCTATCTGCCGTCAAACAACATTTGGCATGAAATTAAAATAATTTCATATCATACCAGTACCCTCCAAAAACAAAACGTTTTTTACTATAAGACCCAAACACTTAACCAATAAATCTTGTTATTTAAAATTATGATTCGGGAGTAAAAAGATTTATTTATTCCTGCCTGATCAACTAGAGACAAAAAAAAAGTTCCCCTTTTGCAACTCAAGAAGTTCCTGTTTGGTCCCCCAAAAAAAATATAACCTGTCTGGTCACCCTTTAAAACTACGACCCCTATACAAACCGTTTTGACCAAAACAAGAATTCGAGAAGTTATGCTTACAGAAAAAAAAATAATCTTTTTAAGAAGATTAAATTATTTAAAAAAAGTAAAATTTTGAAATATTTTTACCAATTACCACCGACTAGCATTTATATTTAGTTGAAAGTCTCTCTTAAATTCACTGACTCAAAATGACATTACTTAAAAAAAATTACTGAACTTTACAAATGAACTCTACAAATGAACTAAAAAAATCAAAAAAACTTATATCTATATCTGTCTCAGCTAAACATTTATTTTGTGGTATTATATCTAGTTGGGCTTCAAATTCATTTTCTCTGTATTCAATCTGGAGCAGGCAAAACTTCTCAAGGCTCAAACATAAATGTTTGCTCTCCAATGGCCATGACCAAGCTATGACCTGAACGCAGAAGAAAATACAGAAAAAAAATAATTGTGAACCAGAAAACTTTAATTGATAGAAATACCCGTAGGTCATTTTTAAAAAATGCACTCCAAAGCCCAACGCTGTATTTTCTACCAAAAAATTTGACCAGTCACGAAACACAACTAGACAACTAAACCGAAAACCTAAAAACTGTCTTTCAAAAAAAATACCCCAAAAAAAAATGTTAACTGGACCTCTGGCGTCGATCTTCAGTCAAGGTGTCACTCTAGGGGTTTTAGCCTTGTGTTTCCTAACCTCCCGAGCCGACACTAGTAGTAGTAGTAGTACCCTCCTCTGACCCGATGTAACTGAGTGACGTAAGTTCTTAATTGTCATCAACAGTTACCTCCAAAAAAAACAAGAAAGGAAAATGACAAAGCAAAATAAACTCATTATCCTTTTCTTTCATTACTAATTAATACTTTTAACTAAACAAATCTACTAGCTGTTAAGCTATATTTACTTTAAAACAACTCAGCCAAGAAAAATTTGTGTGAAACCCCTGTAAAAATATTCCAATTTCCAAGTGGTGATATCCCACAAAAATTAAAATCACCAAAAAAATAACTTGTTGACCCAAATAAATTGACTGTACTAAATACTAAAAAATAATCTGTGAACCAATTTCTATCTTATCACAAGCAGGAAATAATAAAATATAAATAAATGAACCTGCAGGAAAAAAAAATTGTTAGAAAAAAACACAGTGCCTATGTCATATATTTAAAACCTAAAAAGACTATGTCTGGAGGTCCATCCACCTATAGATCAACAAAAAAAAAATTGAAGTAAATTTACATTGTTGTATTTATTTTTCTTAAAAAATTAAAATGTGTTTTTCCTACAAAAACTTTAAAGAATTAAGAACATGATTCGGACGCTGTTGAATAAAAACTCCTATGTTTTTTTATCCACTTATTCTTCCTTAATAAATAAAAATGAATATTTTATTTTCCAAGAAAAAAAACTTAAAGAAGATAAGCTAACAAAAAACTATGAGGATCAACAGAGCAACAACGAATTTCAAATCAACATTTCAAATCAACGCTTAAATATTAAAATATTATAAAAAAAAATATTTAAAAAGTGTTTTTTCAAAAAAAAACCAATGATGATGGAAAATCCTGTTTTATTTTGTATATTTTGATTGTAAAACTTGAGAAAAATACCAAACAAGTCAGGGCCAAAATAGCAAGGCACTTTAAATAGGGCCAAAATAGCAAGGCACTTTAAATTTGACAGTAAAATTATCTTAAATAAGTGAAATGAAGGAAAACACAAAAAAATTGACTAATAGACAGAATAAAATTCTAAAAGATTGAATTATGATGACAAAACTGAAATACTTTACAGGTAGATGGACTCCTTTAACAGGTCATAGTGTACCTACATCTGAGTCAGTAGCGTAGGACTCAATTATATGAATGATTGTTAAAAAAAATATATATACTTCCAAAATCGTTCCATCATAGGGGAGATCTAGACCAAATATCTGCTGTCATCATTCTACGTTGGGTAGAATGAGACAGACAGCAACCCAGTCCGAGATCCACCCCATGAGGTAAAAATGTGTGACGAAACCGTTAGAAACAAAATATAATCTCATCTCTCTTTTGTCTCCGCAAAGTTGGCTCACTGGATTGTACAAATAACAAAGAAATTTAGTTCATCTTGTATATTTTGATTGTAAAACTTGAGAAAAATACCAAACAAGTCAGGGCCAAAATAGCAAGGCACTTTAAATAGGGCCAAAATAGCAAGGCACTTTAAATTTGACAGTAAAATTATCTTAAATAAGTGAAATGAAGGAAAACAAGTCGATGTAGTAAATATGCCGCAAAACCAGGGTTATGACGTCATACCTTATCTTGCGTTTACAAGAAATGTTGAAATTATACTGTGAAAACTTATATATGAAAAGATTACATCTAAATTATATTAAAAAATTTATATATGAGGAAAAAAATTATAGTTAAGGCTTGCTCCTACCTTGGTCCTTGATTATTTTGTGTATAAATGTGTTTTATTTTGTAAACCTGGATGTGTTGTACCAGACATCTTCTGCTACTCCACCGGTCCCAGTTCTGCCGCGCCTTCCCTGCTGACTAACTAGCACATGGTACTAGTGCAGCACATCGTGGACAAAATGTTGTTGGTTTCTTGCCCGAGTATAAAAAGGTTGTGGGATTCTTGCCCGAGCGTAGAACCCTGTGGAAAATGAAATGTTTCAGTTTCCTGGAATTCGTCAATTTTGCACGAAGTTCCCCTACACAGTAACTTAAATCGAGGACCCCATGTCGACTCAATAAAACAAAGTAGATTTAAACAGATGAACTAAAATAATCCTAACGTACCTTTCCCAGGGTTATAACTGGCCCGTCCGGCTTCCCACCAGCGTCCAGCACCGCTGCCGATGGAATGGACAGGGCTGTAGACAAAGGAGAAAAACAATATATAGTTTTTTATCCAACACGTGGTTAAAAGAAAAAATGTAAAAACGCCAAAAATTCCCCACGTCTTTTGTCAAAAAAAAATACATTTCACACGAAAAATAATTACAATTTGGGAGGCAATTATTATCTTTAAGAGTCCTCAAATAATAAAAAAAAATGAAAAAATAAAATCGAACTTACCAATGCTCTTTCCGTGCAAATGGCGTAGGCCGACTTAAATCCCTCTATGTAGAGGATATGAGCCGTCCACGAGATACGCCTCACGACGGACTCACTCTTTACAGTCTCTGGGATATCTGCTACAATTCGCTGCAGTGCCAAACCAAAAACAATGGCGATCCCAGAGCCTGTTGCCGACCCAGCCAAAATTTGTTAGCAAAGAGACCAGGCAGAACACAAAAACCGAGGTGGCCGGAAACCGTTTTGTAAATTTGGTGGGGAGTGGGGACAGTAAAACGCAATACCAACCAACCAGAAAAACCCGCGATTTTCAAACTAACCAATGAGGTACAGCAATAGTTCTATACAGGTCTATAGGGGGCAGCACCGACCAAGGGGACATGAAAATGAGGTAAAACGTACATTGCGGTGTTGTCGGATCTATTTCCACGGTTGAAATTTATATAACAAGGACGTCGAGACACCCTCCATACATTTGACCGAACATTTGCCTACCGGACCCCCACCAACATATCAAGTGGAAGAAGAACAACCCGACGGACTAGAAGAAGCTCAGCATTGAAACCATCAACTGCAAAATCAATTACTGGAGATCAGGGCATGCAGCAAACCCAGGAATGTTCGAACACTCAACCAATTCCCATATGATTAAAGCTATACTAAGTGTAGAATTTAGTTGTATTTTAGCTACAGTCACAAGTTTCCTTTGCTCTTTATATATGTTTTCTCTAAGATTCACATGGTTTGACGCCATTCTTGTAAAACATTTCTACTGTAATAAAGTTGTTTCTGAACCTGAACCCAAAAATACACACTGAACTACTGCTAAGAAGCTCGGCACAAGAGTGTTCAGATGTTAACTCACACGATTTCGTTTATTCTTCCAGTCCTGGCTTTTATCCCTCGCCCATCTCGCATTTACAAAGTGCATAACTCGTATTTATTTTATCCTTTCCCTATCAAATTAATAAAGATATCAAAGTGGCGGAGCCTCGGTTGTTCCTGGTCGACCCAAATATGTTTTTGTACTATCAAAACTAGTTAATCCGCGAAGGATATGAGGTTCGGATTGTCCCAATATCCTCGAAATAAACGTAAGGGAATGAAATGTTCATCTAAATGTTTCCTTCCTGTTACTGAAACCATTTGTGATGCGGCAACGCCGCCATTCCCCAGCATAACAGCTGTTTAACTTTCATAAACGTCAAAGAGCATCAGAAAATTCCACAGATAAAAACAAAAACAATCAAAAGTTTTTATGTGATTTTCCCGAAGCCTGTGATCTTAAATTCCAATTACGATGTCCAGATAATGCGATGTGCGTAGTGTCCACAGTAATTCGATGGAATGCCTCCTTTTAAGGTAACTTCCTAGACCCTATATAACCTCCAAACCTAGCTCTATAAAATACCCTTACTTTGTGTACAGAAAGACGAATCAAAGAGCCTTGATTATTTACCTAAATAAACAAATATGTAACGTTGTCTTAAACGTAAAAATGACACGTTACAGTGTATATGGTAAATCAGTCGTTAAGTTGTATTCCCATGCCGTGCACTTTACGTTTCCAGTTTTTTAGAGCTACTGCGATATATACTTTAAAAAGAGTTGGAGAGATACAACATCCCTGTCTCAAGCCTTTTGTTACCAGGAATTCTTTTGAAAGTCGATTTCCAATTTTAATTTTAGATTTTTACCCTTTGTATAGTTCTTTTATCGCTTTTATGTATGCAGTGGCGCACCCAGGAATATGTCTTGGGAGGGGCCCGAGGCCTCTTGGGGGGCCCGAAGCCTCATGATGTCGAACTTTAAGCTATTTTTTGTGTTTTTTCATGAAATATGTGGAAAATATGTAAAAAAAATCCAAGGATTGGGGGGGGCCGGGCTCGAGCCCCCCTCCCCCCCCTGGGTGCGCCTATGATGTATGTATGATTGATATTAGTTTGCTCTAACACTGTCCATAATTTTTCTACTGGAACGGTATCATATGCTTTTTTTTTAGTACGCCTATGGCACATGCACCCCTGCTTTCAGAGACAAGTTATTATCGATGGAAAATATGGTCTATTAGAAAGATGATATATAAAGGATTTTTTTAAAAATTTACAGTTTTCGACCTAAAAAAACTGTCAAAAAGCGCGTTTAAGGGGGGCTAACCCCCCGCCTGCGAAGGGAATGGTTTTACCTTAGCGGTGGGGCGCGGCAGAAGAGTCCCTGGCCATCCCACTTTGTTCAAACTCCATAATGTTTTTTCAAAAACCATAATCTGTTAAATTAAATTAAAAATTAAATTTTCTTTAGCTTAGAAGTAGTACCCATTATTTAAGAGGACGCGTTGCCGATGTTCCCCTCGTAAAATGTTCAGGGAGAGGGCGTCTCATATATATCCAAATGTATTTTCTTCTTTCACCAAACGCAGTCTATCGCTCAAATTTCAGATGTAGGGCCTGAACTATCAGTACCGCATAAAACTGAGGTAAAAAATTAAATCTGTATACTCTGTGGAAAACCTACTAATTACAGGGTTTCCTCTCAAAAGGGTAAGCCAGCTAGCTCCCAAGAAAATAGCTTCCTTCGGCAGAAGCTTGTAAATTGTACTAAACAGTTTTAGTTTTCATCACCTTCATTTCACCATTATGGTCGATAAGTTAAGGGACACCTTATATAAAGCAAACCTTCATAATTATACAAACCACAAAATGTCATCATGGTGCTAGAGTGGGTTTGGTGTGGCAGGGGTAAAGGGAGTTATTATTAGTTTTGTAAAAGTTAGGTTTTCTACTAATACTTATAGCATTTTATTTTCCTGCGGCGCGCGGCAGCGTGCGGTGCATTTATGTGTCTTTATTCTACCACCGAAGTGGTACCACTTCATTGATATTGTTTCAAAACTATGTAGCTAGCCTAAATTTATAGATTATTACCTAGCTCTAAATGTAACACGTTGTCGTAGTGGTAAGCAATGAGCTTGCGCACGGTAGTGGTAATTTTTTATTGTTTATTTTATAGATTTTTTGTGCGGCACCTTCCTAGCTAGCCTGTTATCACATTTCAAGTGAAGTTATGATAATATATTAGCCTTGAAAGCAGTTTTTTGTAAATATCTCAGAAACTAAAGCTCCCACAAAATTTTTGGTTACTATACTACTATATTCTGAACACAGTGCATTGATACGATGCTCCATTAAAAAGTTAGCATTTTTTAAAGTTATGTATTGTCAAAAAACTGTCATTAGCCTTAATGGATTTTGATCAAAATCTAATCAGCTCGTAAAATTGTCGAACACTATTTTACCTGAAAATTTTATGAAAATGTGTTTAGCGGTTTAGGAGCTATCGTGTTACAGGCAGAAATAATATACACACACCCACGCAGATATTTTTTCATCGAAAATAATACCTTCTCTAGCCATACGCGCGCTAGGAAGGTAAAAATGATAAAATTTCATCTGCCAGTTTCTAACATTCTAAACATTTATTTTGTAAAATCGGTTTAAAATCAAAGGTTACGTTTCAATATTTTGACTTTTACAAGAGGCAGTTTTAAACGTTCCAAAAACTCTGAGAAGAGCGGCCCGTGTTAGGGGTAGTAATTATTTACCACAACCACAACGGCTGTTCAAATTGTCAAAAATTTAGGCGTTCCAAAAACTCCCTATGAAGTACAACCAAGGTAACGCCTAGGTCTGTCGTAAGAGGCGACTAGACTCCCTGTATGTTGACATATTTGCAAATATGTCAACATACAGGGACTCTAGATGCGACTAAAGGAGCCTCGACCTATGGGTAATGGGTAGTCTGGTAACGGACGATTTTTGACCAGTATGTTAACAAAAAAATATTACAACTGGTAACTTTTGGGATCACACCAGACAACATCTATGGTAAAGGGGTTAGTAGTAGAGTAAATTTGTAAAATAAAGCTGCAAAAAGGGTATATTTTTTTATATTTGGCACAGTAGGACCTAACACCAAGAGCTAAATTTTCATTCGAGGATCCCCGATTTTCTGGCCTCAGAATCCAAGATGGCGGCTGCCAAAGTTAAGAAAAAAAACTAATTCCTTGTTTTAAGAGAAATTCAAATTATGTTGATAAATTTACTTTAAGTGGGACCTACTCAATTCAAAAATGTAAAAAAAGAATACACCTGTCACTTGAAAATAAAATGGCGGCTATATTAAAAAAAAATCGTTTTTGTTTGATATTTTCTTTATTTTTTGTGCAATATTTACTTTTAATACTCCGTATTAACGCTACTGACCAGCGCTTTAAACCTGCTGAAAAAAAATAATAAGTTTTTCGGCCGACACAAAGATGGCGCTTAATATGTCAAAAATAAAAGAGACCTTTGTAACCTGTATTCCAAATAAAATTTTGACAAAATTTTTTTTTGGATTTTATCAATAGTAAGGCAAATTTTGTCAAAATTTATAAAAAGTTACAATTTGACATTTAAAATTTTAAGATGGCGGCCGAAGTTCAGATAAAAATCTTATTTTTTTGTTCTTGTTTGACACAACAAGTATTGCCGTGTAATATATCGATTTATACTAAATAGAGCTCGCCTATTTTAAATATTTCATAACAAATGGCATATGTCTATTATTATACAAGATGGCGGCGTTCAAATATAAAAACAACAGTATCTTTTTGGTTTGGTCAAATTTTTTACCAAAATATGTAGTTTTATATTACTCTTAATTAGTTTTTAATTAAAATGTACAAAAAAAATATAATTTATTTATTTTTTAAAGATGGCGGCCGAGAAAGTAAAAGCAAAATCATTTTTGTTTTCTTTTGCGAAATTTAACAAAAAAACTGGAAGAAACAAGACATCTTATTAACCAAAGACAGATATTTTTGAAATTTCAAAAAAGTTGACATATGTCACGTACCGGGTGATTTGACTGAATTGAACATATGTTACTTAATAGCTATCTCCGTTAATATTGATCTAACAGTAACGTTTAAATAAGCAAACTTAAATAATTTTTCCTAAATCATCAGAATCTGATATCAAAAATGACATATGTCATACACCTGTCAAACTTTTGACATATGGTTTATTTTTTTAAATAAAACACCCTGTATATAATTTTTTAATTGATAGAGCTCCTTTTTCTGATTTTAAAAGTATATTATATATTGACATTTAGTCTAGTTGTTTTTCAAATATTTTCATTTTAATAACCTAAATAAACAATAAAGATGTTGCCATTTTGTTATAGAATTTAATTAGGTTTTTAAAATGCAAATATATTAACAACGGCTGGACTAAATGTCAACATATGATATATTTTTGAAATCAGAAAAAAAAGCCCTATTAACTAAAAAAAATATACACAGGGTGTTTTATTTAAAAAAATAAACCATATGTCCAAAATTTGACAAGTGTATGACATATGTCATTTTTGACATCATATTCTGATAACTCAGTAAAAGTTATTTAAGTTATTTATTTATTATTATTTAAACGTGACTGTTAGATCAATATTAACGGAGATAGCTATTAAGAAACATAATAATATGGTCAATTTAATCAAATCACCCGGTACGTGACATATGTCAACTTTGTTGATATTTTGAAAATATCTGTCTTTTGTTTAATGAGATGTCTGGATTCTTCCAGTTATTTTTGTTAAATTTCGCAAAAAAAACAAAGATGCTTTTTTTTAACTTTTTCGGTCGCCATCTTTAAAAAATAAATAAATAATATTTTTTTTGTACATTATAATTAAAAACTAATTAAGAGTAATATAAAACTACATATCTTGGTAAAAAATTTGACCAAACCAAAAAGATACTGTTGTTTTTATATTTTGAACGCCGCCATCTTGGATGATAATAGACATATGTAATTTGTTATATAATATTTGAAATCGGCGACCCCTATTTATTATAAATCGATATAAGTAAATATCGCACAAAAAATAAAGAAAATATCAAAGAAAAACGATTTTTTTTAATATACCCGCCATTTTGTTTTCAAGTGACAAGTGTAATTTTTTTTTACATTTTTGAATTGATTAGGTTTCACTTAAAGTAAATTTATTAAAATTATTTAAATTTCTCTTAAAACAAGGAATTCATTTTTTTCTTAACTTTGGCAGCCGCCATCTTGGATTCTGAGGCCGGAAAATCGGGGATCCTCGAATGACAAATTTAGCTCTTGGTGTTAGGTCCTACTATGCAAATTATAAAAAAATATACCCTTTTTGCAGCTTTTTTTTTAAATACCCTACAAATTTACTCTACTATAGGTTAATCTGGTGATTCTTTGAATGGATTCGGTGACCTGGCCATTTAGGAAATCACCACATGGGCCAGGGTATACGGAGTGCCTATTTGGAGCTAGCAGCTAGTGCGGACACATTGTGGCTCTCTGTACTCTGTTGATTATGTCAAAAGTTTTATGATCCACCAGTGGTCTAAGGCAACAACCATGGCATTATGTGGTATATGACATATACTGGGTTCTATTTACTAGATAGTATTTAAATTATCATCTGAGTCGAACACAGTAGGTACGTGGTGCACAACGGGCCCAGAAAGACGTGCCTAAGTGCCAGGTTAGATCCTTTAAGGGTGCTAACCGCCACTACCGTACAATCATACATTCATTCATGAAGTACGCTCATGTGGTTTGACTAGAGTACACGTCATCTGTCCTTGTTACGCCACTGCTTATAAATAAATAAACTGACTTTCTTTTCTTTACTATACTTTCCTTAATAAAAAATAAAAATAAATAAATAATTAAGGCTTCGTCTGTTCGTTACTTTTAATAAAATAAGACAATTACTTAGAGCTAACTTGACTTCAGTATTAAACTTTACTCGGGAGCTCAATTGCCACTAAATTTCCCCAAAATGCCACCGAAAAGTTATTCTATAGATCGTTTTAGTTGGCCGAACTTTTTAATAATTAAACTCGAGTTTGCCATTCGGCTTGCCAACTTTTACAGAACGTCACAGCTTATGCAATTTTTCAGATAAGTACGGCTAACCAATATTTTTATTATTATTTTTTAGATTTTCATATTTGTATTAGATATTATGGCGGCACTTGTCGTAGCGTATTCGTAGGGTCAAGCATGGGCGTAGTCAGGTTCTCGCTCAGGGTGGGGCAAAAAAGCAAAAATGTACAATCAAATATTTATTTCCCCTTTAATTCTCGTATTACTAAATGAGCTAAAGCCAGGTGGGTTCGGTTCTGCCCCACGCTGACTACGCCCATGGGGTCAAGTGTTGTAAAAATGAGACACTTTTTAAAACTTTAATATTTTTAAGATTAGGCTCCTCGCTTTTTTAGGATATAAGCGATAATAATATTTAAAAAAATTAAACTGTGTCTCTTTCAAAAGTTCAAAAATGAGACAAGTCAGGCGAAATATGAGACAGTTATAAAATTCACGTATCAACAGTCGGATAGCCTGCCGCCACCGTCTAAATCGAAAATAAGAAGTTCAGGGTAAGATTAAGACATAAGTTTTTGTTCTTTTTTACTTAAAAGTGCAAAAATATTTATTTATAGGAAAACCGATCTATGAACTAACACAACAAAAGTTTCAGTAACGTTTTTAAAAGTTGTATACGTATGTGGTCCTTATAACTGCTGCTATCAGCTCATAACAGAAAATCTATCGGAATCCAATTCGTAGTATTTTATATTTAAGTATCTCATTTTTCAAAGGGATTTTGGGTGTCTCACTTTTACACCACTTGACCCTATATTTGCTCTATTTGCCCAAAAACGGCAATGTGTAGAGAGTAGTAGTAGTAGTGGTGGCGAGACCATTTTTGGTCCAGCGACTAGGCACACGGCGCGCCCTTTTCGCAAACCCCGATTTGTCCGTATATCATAGGGTAAGTGTGGGAGAGATGCCGAGAACATTGTGGGTCCTAGAAACTGGTTGTCAATTGCACACGGTCAGGTGTAAATGTAGCTAAAAGATTTTATAAAAATTTTCCATTTTTTCTATAATACACCAAAGTTTTTTTATAATTTTCTTGTTGTGATCGCACAAATAAGTACCAGAAATTTTATAGAGCAAAAAGAAATTTTGATTTTAATCCATTATATCCGTATACTATTTTAAACTATTTTTATTATTTAGGATACTCATTCATGTATGTAAGGTTATGTTTACTTATATTACGAGATTGTCGACTGCAAACAATGACATATTTTTAGGTGCGGCATCTATCCCACGCCTTGGGGACAGATGCCGCATTGCAATTGGAGAGATGACGCATTAAAATAGTATAATATATACACAAAGGTATGACGGTATAACTTTTTATCCCGAGGTAAAAAGTTTGTAAACCGACGTACGCGAGGGCTACAGTTCGTCGAGAGAAAAAAAAACACTTTTATCAAAAGGTTAATTTACAATTGGAGGGCATTTCTGGAAAAGGAGCCAACATATATATATTTTGGGAAAAATCAGACTTAAAGTTAAGATTAAATTGTACATCGTTTAAAAGAGAATCAAATTATGTTTTGATATACTCTGAATAGAGTACTCCTAATTAATTATACCCTTTAAAAATTTTGGCAGAATTTTGGGTTTGTTTTTTTTTTCATATTTTGGCGCTTAAGTAAAATTTAGGTTTTGGCGCTTGGCTCCTTTTCCAGTAATGCTCTCCAATTTATCCCTTGTGTGATATCTTTAATTGGCAAAAAGTAACTACGATAAATTACAATCATAACTAGAAGACGCTTTATTCTTATTTGTTGAGATTTATGTATTCAACATAATATACTGTTTTATGAGTTTTTACGTTTTGTCTCTCCTTTCACTTTTAATCTCTTCTTTTTTCACTTTTTATACCTGTTTTTTTTTTAAGTTAAAAAGCTTACGTTTCCATGCTGCATGCGCAAACTCACCCATGCCATGTGGGAGAGATGGCCAAAAAACCTTTTTAGAAAAATATTTTTTTTTTGTATTATTTTTAAGAATACTTTGTAGTTTCTTTGTACTTTTGTAGACAAATAATTTATGAACGTACTCCTGCTTTAATTTTATTAAAATGTCAAATATTTTCAAAATTATTTTGAATTAACAAAAAGTGCGGCATCTCTCCCACATTTACCCTATATCAAAGTGACGCACGTGTTCCTTATGATGCAAGTTTTCTATGAGCATGAAGTTAGCGAAGCACCCACCGCTAATCGAATCACGACTTGGTGGATAATTTACCGTTCATTAGTTGTGGAAAAATTAATTTTATCGGTCTTATTTTTGACCGTTTTTTTGGGTGCTTCGCTAACTTCATGTTCATAAGTTTTCTTTCTCTAAGAGGACTTAATTTTGCGTAACACCTCTTTGTCGAGAGGCAATCTTTATACTGCGTAGCAAGTATACACAGTGGACCCTTACGTTACGCTTTTACACCCCCTCCGAAAGGTGGTCCTGCTACATGTTAAAGACTTGCATCTATCTAACACCGCTATCGTCCCAGCAGAACTTGGTTATAGACGATAGACTTCTTTCCTTTTCAGCGCAACAATCGTGGTCGTCGTGAGTTGACTGTAGGAGATTTATAGCAGGCTCCTGGGTTAATATCCCTGGTTCCTCGGCTGGCTGCGTGTCGGCTCCTGGACTACACCTACGTATAGTCTCGATGCTCAAGGGTAACCTATATTTTCGCGGGCAACGCATCGCATGCTTATTCGATGAACGGCTGTTGAACGCTGAAAAGGAAGTGGGCAACAAGGTGACGGATTTTTTTTTGTTTTTGCATGGTTGGAGACGCGAGCCTGGTACCTTCTGCATGTGAAGCCGACGACCATACCACGGCACTACCCTGCCGCCCACGTGCTAGCTAGCTATTCGCTTTATTTTCTTTATTTTTCCAAATTCGGTAAAAGAAGAGGAAACACGCATAGCAAAATTAGCCATACTTGTGGATTTACCGTCCACACTTAGTGTGTAGCAGCCGTGCTTAACGTGTGTTGCTTTCAAAGTGAAAGTAAAAAGTGATTTTTATTGACAAAATGGACTGGACAAACCCAAACGAATATGGTCATCTTGTTTACTGGTTTGCACGTAGGCAAACATATTTGGCATGTAAGAATTTATGACTAATTTCATTTTTTGTATTGATGGCATATTTGGAATATTTGCGAAACCTTTAACGAGTACGCTACCAGGGGCGGAGCTTGGAAATTCATTTAGGGGGAGAAATGTCATAATAAATATTGCATAAAACTAAATTTCCCCTTTTCCCCTCTCGTAGATCCACACGTGACGGTACCACAAGTTAATGCCGATGTTACAATTTTAGGGACATAAAAATGTTAAGAAGTTAAAATTTTATTATTCAACTATGTAATGATAAAGAAGAAAACCTGTTGAAAATAATAAAATAAAGATACAAAAATTTATTAACTCAAAAAAGTAAACAATAATAAACATGTATTCAGAAAATACAATAACAGCTTTACATATTTTTGTTATGTAGCATATCTATCGGTAATTGTATAAACTACCAATTTGGTGAGCTGGAGATGTGCATGTGCAATAATTTAGAAGATATAAAGCATAATATTAATATTTCGGTTATTTTTAAGGTAACAGTGGCTTTGTTGCTTATATGTCGTGTTTTTTTGTAAAAACCTTTGAAGGGAATGCGTGCTACAAGAATTTCAAGATAGATATAGCCATAAAGTGCCCCTCGTAAACAACATCGATGAGTCCGAGGGTTTTTAAAAAACGTACAATAAATACCCGAAAAATCCTCTAATACCTTTAAAATAAAGCCTGTATATAATTTTTTGACAGCTCAGGAATCAGTTTTTTTAGCCTATATGTGTGCCAAGTTTTATTAGTCTAGCTTAAACCTTTAAGAATTGTTAAAATATTTTGACACGCTAACATTCCTTTTTGATTGAGGCATTTATGGGTCTGCTAACAGTGTTGTTACAATCTTTAGTAATAAAAAAATCGTCATAAAAAAGCCCACGAAAGACGCTATGGCCCGTACTATATTGTTTGTAATCAAAAATGTTTCAGTTTTTTACTGAATCATTCTTAATAAGCCTCGTAGTTTTTCAGCTACGAGGGGATTTTAAAAAGTCTGCATTTAGAAAGAAGGCCTATGATATTTTAATAAATGAAAATTTCATTTATGTGTAAAATTAAGTTTTACCTGTCACTTAGTTTTTAAGTTAAAGCGATTTTGGTTTGTCGTTCGGACGCCTTCATCTAGCGGCTTATTGGGTAGACACAGGCATCCGTTGCTTGTCATGACAACGTCGCATACTTTCGCAGGGAAAAGGATCAGGTGTTGTACCTGTTGGTGTTTTGAGGTTTGAGGTTTGGGTAGAGCCGCGGTGTTAGCTCCCGCTAAATTTCGCGGTTGTTTATATATAATTTTAAAAACACACAACTGTATGAAGGACAAAGCGCATTCCGCGTATTTGGACAAGCGCACCAACAACCAGTGAGATCCTTGTCAATCGCCTAGAGAAAATGGCGTGTTAATTTCGTTCTCCAACTATTTCAAATATCTACACCTGAAAGTGCTCGATTTTTGTGTACTGAAGCATAGAACTAGAAACTTGAGCCCTTCAGCTACGTGGTGACATCATTAGATCCATTCGGGGGCCCCTTAGAACCGGAGAATTTGGCTGCAAAACTGGTGAGTGCATTTGTTCTGATTACCGTTGTGTGCCACCAATATTTTACCTATGGGCGTTTTGATTATTTCGTAATTTCATATCAATATTTATGTTGGTTCGCGATTTCTTTAATTAAAATATTTACAGTCCATTGCCTTTAACGTTTTTCTAACCGTGGACTAACATAAAGTGGTCCTTCGAGCCGGATTATTTTAAATAATAAATCCATACGACGGTATTAATAATTATTTGCAAGCCGAATAATAACAGGGCGGTTCAAGGCCGCATCGTATTTGAAACGTCGAGTCGAGAAAGTCGTCGGTGTGGTGCGTGCAGGGCACGTGTCTAGCGCGTGGTCATTCAGTAAACAAAGCGAGTAGGAATCAAAACATACAAAACAAACGTTCAGTGGTGTACCATATCATTTCGATATTTAAAACAATTTTCATCAATTGCGATAAATTAGTGCATATTTTCGAAAATTCGTCATTTTTCTATTTCAGAAGCATTAATTTAGCGTTAATTGTATATTTACCGACAATTTCGTCATTTCAAAGGTAAAATCATGTCTGTCAAAAAAGCCGTACAAAAACGCAAGGGTTTTTTATCTGCGATCACCGAGTGTTATGTGTTGTCACAGACCGCGGAAAAGGATGAAAGAGCGAGAAACGAGTTTCACGTGAGGTATTCCGATTTGGATGAATCCTTCGATAAATGCATGCTGGCGCATAATGACGTCATTATGTTGATAGACGACTCGGATGATGAGGAGTTTAAAACGCAGGATGCGATCCTTTCAGAAGCTCGTAAATATTTTTATGCGTGTAAGGGGGTTTACTCTAAAATATTTCCGGTTGAGGCCCCATCCTTTTCGGGATCATATGTTCGACAAAACGAATCTGAAACTCCAAAACTCAAAGAGTTAGGTATTCCCATATTCCGAGGTGATAAAAAATTATGGCCAAGCTTTTTCGATCTTTTTAATAACATTATAGATCAAAATCAAAGTCTAAGTAACGTTCGAAAACTTCAATATTTATTTTCATATCTCGAGGATGAGCCTTTAAAATTGATATCAGGGATTAACTTATCTGATCAAAATTATAAAATTGCTTATGACAAATTAGTCAATAGATATCAAAACAAGCGAGACCTCGCAAATGATGCTTTAAGCTCAATTATGAACTCCACCTTAAAAAACGAGTCAGCTAAAGAATTGCGTAATTTAATTGACACCTTTTCTGAATCCCTAGAAATTTTAAAATCACTTAGCTTTGACGTTGACAGTTGGGACTTTTTTATTTCTTTCATTTTATTAGAAAAATTGGATATTCCAACGCGTTCAAATTTCGAAATGAGTCACGCCAATACTAATACCGAAATTCCCACTTTTCAGTCACTTTTTCAATTTCTAGAAAAAAGATGTAAAGTTTTGGAATCACTTCCTCAATCAACAGCACCCAAAAAGGTGCCTATATATCAAAAATCAAATTCTATGCAAAATCAGTCTGGGCAAAAGCCTACCTATCAAAATTCAAATTCTATGCGAAATCAGTTTGGGCAAAAGCCTACCTATAAATCATCCAATTCGCCTTTTATAGGACTGGCGGGCACCTCAACTAATTCAAGTACGGGAATAAAATGTTTCCGGTGTAATCAAGGTCACGTGCTTTCGAAATGTCAAACATTTCTTGATCTCTCACCTATCGATCGCCTATCTTTCGTCAAACAGAAAAAATTATGTCTAGCGTGTTTTCATCCCTTGCATGATGTAGATACGTGCAAATCAAAATATTCATGCAGGACTTGCAATAGTAAAAGGCACCACACTTTAACTCATATCTTAGAAACTAATCAAGAGTCTGGAAGCCAAGATACTAGTCCTGTCATTCACACACCACCTGTCAATAATCTTCATGTGTCATTAAATGCCTCAGGACCTTCAGGTACCTTTCTTTTATACACCACCATAATAGATGTTATGGACGGTTGCGGAAATTTTCAACCCGTAAGGGCACTGCTTGATTCTGGATCACAGACAGGATTCATCAGTGAAAAGTGTATTCAGCGTCTTAATCTTCCTAGGCGAAGTTACACCACTGAAATATTCGGATTAAATCAGATGTCTTCTTTCACTTCCAAAGGGCTCGTTCAATGTCACATTAAGCCACAAGGACAAGTCACTCCTTTACTTAATTTCGAAGCAATTGTTGTTCCACAACTATGTTCCAATATGCCTACATTCTCTTTGAGCGATAATCAGTGGAAACACTTGGGAAACCTTAAACTTGCCGACCCATCTTATTTCAAATCTAGACCTGTGGACCTGGTTATTGGTTGCGAGCTATTCGCACAGATATTCAAGGAGGGCAGGGTTCTTGGACAGGTAGGGCAGCCTTCAGCCCTTGAAACTATCTTTGGCTGGGTCGTCATGGGAAAGGTTGACGAAGTAGGCAGTCTTACGGAACGAACCAGTTGTTTTTTAACGAGTCATTCACCTCCTTTAGAGGCCATTCTCCCTAGGTTTTGGGAAATCGAACATTTGCCTAAAAAACAAATCTTATCAAAAGAAGAAAAACAGGCAGAATCAATTTTTACTGCTAGTGTAGTACGGCAACCGAGCGGTAGATTCATGGTAGATCTTCCGCTTAAAGACAAAATAAACCCTGACCTAGGAAATACTTATCCGCAAGCTTATCGTAGATTTTTACTTCTAGAAAATAGATTAATCAAAAATCCTGATCTGTATACTGCCTATTCAAGTTTCATGCAAGACTATATCGATTCTAATCATATGAGTTTAGTTTTATCTAGTCAACCAAAGGTCGACGTATCGTGTTTTTTAGCACATCATTGCGTACTAAAGCCGGAAAGCTTAAGTACAAAATTAAGGGTAGTCTGGGATTGTTCGGCAGTCACCCCAAAAAATATTAGTCTCAATGACACATTGTTATCTGGACCGAAACTTCAAAAGGATATTGCTTCTTTACTCCTTACGTTTCGTCTTAATCCTATTGCCTACATTGCTGACACATCAAACAGATGTTCCGTCAAGTCCTTATCAATCCTTATCACCGTCCTTATCAAAGGATATTGTGGAGGTTTTCTCCACAGGACCCACTTTCAGTGTGGGAACTTTCTACTGTCACTTTTGGCATGACATGCTCACCTTTTCTAGCCATGCGTACCTTAAATGAGCTGGCAGAGAGAGAAAAGGAACGTTTTCCTATGGCTAGTACTGTTCTAAAAACGTCAATTTATATCGACGATATCTTGGGAACTAGCCCTTCGCTTTCTGAAGCTCTCTCCCTTCAAACAGAACTCAATGATTTGTTGAAGTCGGGAGGATTTGAACTTAAAAAATGGGCAAGCAATTGTCCTGAGTTATTGGCAACATTGCCAGAGTCCGATCGTCAAATGCCTCTCTCTTTCGACAAGGAGGAACCCCACTTTATCAAAGTTTTAGGACTTCAATGGCATCCAAAAAACGACATTTTTTCTTATCAATGCCGAATGAAGGACAAACCCCCAACCAAACGTTCTATTTTATCTATCATAGGGACAATCTTCGATCCCTTAGGTTTTCTTTGTCCCTTGTTGCTACAAGCAAAATTTATTTTGCAACAGTTGTGGATATCGAAAATAGGCTGGGACGAAGAACCAGATTCTTCTATCATCGACTCTTGGAACAAACTTCGTTCTGAATTCCCGCTTCTTTCCAATTTCCAATTACCCCGACAAATCACACTGTCAAAAACCAATACCTGTCAAATCATCGGCTTCTGTGACGCTTCAATTCGAGGCTACGCAGGCGTCGTATATTTTCGTGTAGAAGAGGAAAACAATATATCTGTTTCTCTCATATCTGCAAAATCTAGGGTCGCGCCTATAAAGTCACAAACTTTGGCTAGGCTAGAACTCCTAGGCGCATTTCTTTTAAGCGAATTAATTGACTTCGTTTTATCTAGCTATGAAGGAAAAATAACTTTTACAAATATCGTTACTTTCTGCGATTCGCAAGTCGTATTGCACTGGCTTTCATCCCCTCCTAATCGCTGGCAAACCTTTGTTGGAAATCGAGTCAGTAGAATCCAAGAAATCATTCCCTCAAACTCGTGGCGCTACATTCCTTCTGCTTTGAATGCAGCCGATATTGCGTCACGAGGGGCCACCCCTTCACAGCTCATGTCACATGACATGTGGTGGAAAGCACCGTCGTTTTTGTACGCACCATCGTTTTTGTGGTCTCCCGAAAACGAATGGCCCGATTTTCATAAATCAAAAATGCCGATTGATTTCGGAGATATTAATCTGGAGGAAAAGCCAAAAGTCTGTTGCAATGCGATAATTGATGTCAACTTCTTAGATCAGCTTCTTATCAAATATTCATCTATATCCAAAATTCAACGTATCATTTGTTATGTCCTTCGAATAGTTAACCTTTTTCAAAACCATTCCTATCAAAAACCCACTAAGCCGCCGGACCAAAAAGTTATTTTTGAGAATATTGTTTTTCCTACCACCGGTGAGATGCAAAGTGCGTTACACCTTCTTATCAAACGCGTTCAAGGTTCTTGTTTTTCTGAGCTTTTTTCCGCGTTATCTAAGGATAAACCAATACCGAAACCTTTGCGAAAACTTTCACCTTTTCTTGATGAGAATAAGATCATTAGAGTCGGTGGCAGATTACAAAAATCTGACCTTTTGTCTTATTCTGCAAAACACCCCGTCTTACTTTCGAGTGATCATCGTTTAACTACTCTTTTTATCGAGTCCGCTCATCGACAATATCTTCATCCTGGGTTTAAAACATTACATAATCTGCTTTTACAGCAATTTTGGATATTATCTGCCAGACGGGCAATTCAAAGGACCATATTTAAGTGCTTGCAATGTTTTAGAATCAACCCTAAACCCTATGGACCGCCCATAATGAGTTCACTTCCCGCTCATCGAATCAATCAACTAAAACCTTTTTCGAGTGTAGCTATCGACTTTTGTGGACCTTTCTTTGTGATTCCTCATCGTTACCGTGGTTGTAAAGCTTTCAAATCGTATGTCTGTGTGTTTGTCTGTACGGCCACACATTGCGTGCATTTGGAATTAACCATGGAACTGTCCACCGAAGGGTTCGTAGGTGCATTCCATCGATTCATTTCCAGATCAGATCAAGGCAGTAATTTTATAGGGTTTCGTAACCAATTACTGGATTACGCAAGAAGTGCTGCCACCAGACTTTCTATTCGTTGGCATCTGGGACCTCCTCTCAGTCCACATTTCAATGGCCTGGCAGAAGCTGGCGTCAAAAGTTTTAAAACTCACTTTGTACGAGTTGTCGGCGACCAGAAGTTGTCTATCATGGAGATGTCCACCCTTGCCTGTCGCATAGAAGCCGTACTTAATAGTCGCCCTTTATCTCCTGCCTCTTCAGACCCACACGATCTTCAACCTCTTACCCCTGGGCATTTTTTGACACTTGAACCCCTTAATTCAGAAATTCCGGAGTCAGATTTGTCCGAGGTTTCCCTAAATCGGCTCTCGAGATGGCAACTAATCCAAAAACTACATAATGATTTTTGGAAACGGTATTCTATAGAGTATTTGCATACGCTACAACAGCGACACAAGTGGACTGATTTGTCCCCAAATATCAAATTAAATGATTTGGTTATCATAACAAGTGATCACATTCAATCGCCTTTGAAATGGCCGGTCGGTCGGGTAATCGAACTGCATCCCGGCGGGGACGGTCAGGTGCGTGTTGCGACGGTACCAACGGTTACCGGTGTTTATAAGCGGCCAGTTGTAAAACTGTGCCTCTTGCCAAATTAAAAGTAACCTACTACCTTTTACGGGGTATTACAATAGGTTTTTTTTATTTTTAATTTTTTTTTAATTTTTTGTTTGTTTGTTTTGCCTTTTTCGGGATTTCGTTATCTCTAAATAAACTTACGATACTTATCTGTTTTCATTCATTTATATTTATCGGTCGATTCTTTTTCTTATATCTATATCTGTCCGGTTGAGATTCTAAAATTGTGTGTTTTGGAGGGCAGTTATGTTAGCTCCTGCTAAATTTCGCGGTTGTTTATATATAATTTTAAAAACACACAACTGTATGAAGGACAAAGCGCATTCCGCGTATTTGGACATGCGCACCAACAACCAGTGAGATCCTTGTCAATCTCCTAGAGAAAATGGCGTGTTAATTTCGTCCTCCAACTATTTCAAATATCTACACCTGAAAGTGCTCGATTTTTGTGTACTGAAGCATAGAACTAGAAACTTCAGCCCTTCAGCTACGTGGTGACATCATCAGATCCATTCGGGGGCCCCTTAGAAGCGGAGAATTTGGCTGCAAAACTGGTGAGTGCATTTGTTCTGATTACCGTTGTGTGCCACCAATATTTTACCTATGGACGTTTTGATTATTTCGTAATTTCATATCAATATTTATGTTGGTTCGCGATTTCATTAATTAAAATATTTACAGTCCATTGCCTTTAACGTTTTTCTAACCGTGGACTAACACGCGGGACTGTAAGCGCGCTGGTCGTTTTATAAAATCTGGGTGCAAAAATCCTTAAAAGGACGATGTAAAAATATTAATTTTTCCGAGCCACACAAAGACAATATAGAGGATTGGCACTCACCTTTTTAGTTGTTTCCGTCGTCCAGAGGAGCTCCTCTCGCTGGCCCAGTCGTTGCAGTCGATCCACACTAGAATCACTTGTTTGTGTAATGGTTTAGTTTGATTTTCTAAGAATGTTATTGGATTTTTTGGTTAATAAAATTTATCACCATGCTGCGTGGTGATCTCAATAGAATACGACAGACGAATCTTTTTTGGTTAAGCCTTTTTGCGCAGATTCACTTTTCGTAGATGGCGCTGGCGTTTTGCTTGTGCCAATCAAATTGAAATTGTGTGGGTTTTCCGAATACGGGAATTTGGCGCAAAATTTGAATTTAAAATTAAAGTTGCACGAACATTTTCCGCCCACTTAAAACGAAGTTTTACATTGAGATTAAGTTGAATAAACAAATGGCTATATATAAAAAAAATATAAGTTAATTCAAAACCTTAAAGGGAAGGTTATTAAAATCCGTTTTAGGTTTATAGATTAAAAAGAAAAAAAATGCAAAAAAAAATATATATATATATATATATATATATTTATATATATATATATATATATATATATATATATATATATATATATATATATATATATATATATATATATATATTCTAGATAACGACACATGAAACAAAAAGGAGTTGCTTGGGAGTTTAGTGCGCATCTAAAGGTAGTGGGCACAACTTGACCACGGGACGAGTGAAAAGTCCGTATTGTGTTTTAACAGTAGCAACTCGAATGTGATTATACCGACCAGGATGTACGGACACTATTCTACCTAGCAACCAGTGTAATGGCGGCCTAGTTTCATCCTTAATTAATACAAGCGTATCTAGCTTGATTTCAACCGAAGGGTCCGACCACTTAGAACGCTGTTGTAAAGTATTTAAGTACTCGAGTTTCCAACGCTTCCAGAAATCGGCATGAATTCGTTGGATAAGTTGCCAACGCTTAAGGGTATTAACTTTAAGGGTAGAAAGGTCAGGATCAGGACACGAATTAAGGGGTTCCATTGTGAGGAAATGACCCGGAGTCATAGACGTAAGATCGTTTGGGTCAGAGCTTTGCTCACAAAGGGGTCGAGAATTGAGTAATGCCTCTATTTGGGCGAGGAGAGTATAGAGCTATTCGAAGGTTAGTATCTGGTCACCGATGACCCGATACAAATGTGTTTTTATAGATTTGACTCCTGCTTCTGCTAGATCATTTAGGTGGGGGGCTCGCGGACTATTAAGACACCATTTGATTTTTAAGCTCTCATAAGCTAATTTCGAAAGATTATGGAGCTCCTTAATAGCCCCAACAAAGTTTGAGGCTCACTTGTGATTTGGACACAAGTGCCACGTCTAGCGACAAAGCGTCGTAAAGCAGCGATGCACGCCTCTGTGGTTAAATCCGAAACCAGCTCGATATGGATTGCTTTAACAGAAGTATCGACAAAGACTGCGATATATGATTTACCAACTTGTGCTCCACGACGTCTCTGACCTACAAAGGTTTTGATTGGGCCAGCATAGTCTAAGCAAACGTGTGAAAAACACTTTAATTGTGACGTTCTAAAAGAAGGTAAATCCGACATGTACGGAGTATAAGGTTTTGGTTTTAAGCGAAAGCAGGGAATACATTGCAATAAAACCCTCTGAATAGCTCGACGTGATGACATAATCCAAAACTTTTGACGAATTAAGTATTGGACTGTGTTTATTCCAGGATGTAAATTTTCGTTACGAGTTTGAATAATGATCAATTGGGTTAATCTATGAGATTTCGACAATAATAAGGAATGTTTTGCCTCAAAGGAGAGTTGAGAAAGCCGTAAGCGTCCGCCCACTCTAAGGAAACCCAATTCGTCCAAAAAGGGCGCGAGTTTACGAAACGGCTTAGGTAATAGCTGAGTATTTTGAATTTTTTGAATGATATCCGAAAAACACTTTTCTTGTACCCTTTTAACTAAAACAAGTAGAGCCTTGTGTAGTTCAAAAGCGGAAAAAACGCCGGATAAAGGGTCAACTGAGTTTTTTCGATTGTGAATAAGTCTTAGAAAATGACAAATGATTTTTTGAATGGTATTTAAATTGGATATTTTATCGATTAATCTATCAAAAAAGTTTTGATTTTGAATTTCTGCCGTCAGCACCACTGAATTTTCCGGATTTTCTTCTTTGAGAACCTCGTCTGGAACTCCCAAAGAACGTTCATTTATAAACCTTTGAATTTGCCACTCCGTAGTGGGCAAGGTAATCCATGGAGGGCCGTGAAACCAAAGAGGGTGATTTATTAAGTTATTAGGCGACAACCCTCTACTAGCGCAGTCGGCAGGGTTCTCGAGTGAAGTAATGTGATACCATGGAACTTCGGGGATTGTTTCTTGAATACGACTCACGCGGTTTGCCACAAAGGTCTTCCACTTGTGAGGTGAAGATGTGACCCAATGAAGCGTGACCTGTGAGTCCGAGAACGCAATAATTTCATCGATTACGAGTAATGATGAATAGGTGCGAATGACTAGTTCGAGTAAATCAGCTAATAGAGTAGCTCCAAGTAGTTCCAAACGTGGGATTGAAATAGTGTGTAAGGGAGCAACCCTTGACTTGCCCATGACTAGAGCAGTTTTGATATTTTTATTTGGTAATTCGACGCGAACGTATACGCAAGAAGCGTATCCTAGCTCGGATGCATCGCAGAAACCTAGCAATTGACATCGTTGAATATTATTAGAAAAAATATGTCTAGGTATACAAAGATTCGAAAGAGTGGTTAATTGATTATTGAACTGATTCCAAAGAGTTTTGATTGGATCGGGGGGTATTTCATCCCAATCAGTTTTGCATAACCAAAGTTTTTGCATAATCACTTTGGCTAAAAATGAAACAGGCGATAAGAAACCTATAGGATCCCAAATTTTTGGTGCAAGTTTTTTCACAAGGGGTACAAGAATAGGTAAAGGTATCTGTAGAAGGGTGCCACTGAAGGCCCAACACCTTAATCGATGTTGAAGAATCGTCTTCAAAGGTAACAGGGATCTGACAATCAGTGGGCGACAAATGTGAAAGAAGTTTCGGATTATTTGATGCCCATTTTCTTAATTCAAATTTTCCCAATTTAAGCAACACTATGAGATCCTTTTGAAGCGATAAAGCAACTTCTAGAGAGTTAGCTCCACAGCAAATATCGTCCATGAAAATGTTATTCAAAAGGACCTGGGATGCTTCAGGATAATTCTTAGCCACCAGGATGGCTAGTTCCCTAAGAGTTCTAATAGCTAAATAGGGACTTGAACTAACACCAAACGTCACTGTATTAAGCCTGTATTCCTGCAGGGGTTCGTTGGGATCAAATCGCCAAAGTAGCCTTTGGTAATCCCGATGAATTGGATTAATTTGAATTTGTAAAAAGTGCTGTTTGCTGTGCAAAAATACGATAGAATAAAATCTGAATTTTCATAGAATTTCGGAAATATCGGCTTGTAATAAACCACCCGGAGTTTAGTCGTTGATTTGTCAAGACGAAGGACTCCGTGATGTGGTAAATAAGAACATAACTGAGGTCTAGGTTCGGATCTTGGAATTAAAGTCATGTGCCCGTTTTTGAGATATTCTCTCATAAAATCCGAGTACATACTATAGAAATTTGAATTTTTTATTAAGCGAGATTCAAGAGACAAAAATTGACGATAGGCCACTGAATATGTGTCTCCTAGGTCAGGAGGGTCAATGTGACGAAAAGGCAAATTTACAGTAAATCGGCCCGAAATATCTCTAGTGGTAGTTTTTTGGAAAATCTCTTCACATCTTTTTTCTTCGGGTGAGAGAAACGTTTTTGATTTAATTGATTCTAGTTCCCAAAATCTGCGAATATTAAAGTCGAGAGATTGCTCACAGGAAGTAAAGTAAGAATTGACTTGAGGTGAAATATTTATGTTTTGAGTTTGGCCCATCAAGACCCACCCAAAAACTGTCTCAAAAGCGGAGGGTAGGCCGTGAGATCCTGGAATTCATTCTGATTGGACGATTTCTGTGTAAAGTTGTGCACCTAAGAGTAAGTCAATTGGACCAGGCTTGTAAAATTGGTTGTCTGCAAGCTTTAGATTTGAAATATGACTCAAATTGGATGAATCTACCTGTACTGAGGGCATATTCGAACAGAGTTTCGGTAAAACGAAGACTTGAATAGAAAAGGTATAGTTATAGTCGCTAGAAGCACTGTCGTCCGAGGCGTCAAGGTGGATAACGAAGAGTATTGATTTGTAGATGTATTTGGATTCGAATTGATTTGAATTGAATTTGAACTGGGTTGAACAAAACTAGGGTTCTGTTGGCTAAGACTTTAATTTGAATTCTGAACGATAAGTTTGTGCCTGTGCTAGGCACGGCCACTTGATTTGAATTAAAACTTTGATTTAAGTTCGAATTTTGATTTGAATTTTGGCTTGAATTAACAAAGGGTTGACTTGAATTGTGACGGATTGAATCTGTCATTTGCGATAGATGAATAAGACTATGGTGTCTATGTCGACATACCCTGCAGTTGTAGGTACTTTATATAAGTAAAACGATCTGAAGGAGATTTGGAAATAAAAACACAACACTGCGAGAGTGGATGAAAAGAATTATTGCATAATTTGCACTTATAGGGTTGTTGGTTTTGTCGAAATTGAATATTGGATTGTTTATTTGATACTTGTGAGTGCGTATACGCTAAAAAATTTGATGGAGGGCTTGATTTGTACTGATTATTTGAATAAGAATTATATTTCTGGTTACTAGGATTCGAATAATTTGGTTTTTGCTGTTTGGAAGTCGAAGGTTGCATTTGCATATTTTGGGGAGATAGCTGTACTGTTTCAAGAGCACGGCATTGGTTAGTAAGAAACTGAATTAGATTTTGATATGTTGGAATCTCGGTAGTACTATACTTTAATTCGAAAGCGGTTCTTGTGGTTTGATCGATTTTTGATAATAAAATTGAAAATAAACAAAAACACCACGACGTTACTGGAAATTCAAGATTTTCGAGCGCCGCAATATTCTCAGAAAAGGTATCTACCAAGAGTCTAAGATCCTTTGCTGACTGGTTTCCCTTTAAAGAATTTGCATAGTAGATTGAGGTCCAGTAGGTACTGGCTAAAAGTCTTTTATTTTGATAGCGATCTGTTAATACCTTCCAGGCGATTGCGTAATTACTTGCCGTTAATTTTATAGAACTTAAAATATTAAGTGGTTCGCCCTCAAGGAAAGTTAGCAAATGTTGAAATTTCCTTATATCGGAATAATTAGAGTTTTCGTGAACCAAACAAGAATAAACTTCGTAAAAGGTTGGCCACTTTTTTACGTTTCCATTACAGCAAGGTACCTTTAAAGGGCCCAGATCATCGCTACGTGAATAGTGTGAAATTGCGGGGGTAAAATTTGAATAAACTGAATCGGAACATAAACTCGAAAAAAGAACTTTAGCTTGGTGGTAGAATAGATCCGTATCTTTCCTAATTTTATCCTGTACTTCGAATTCATCATCGTCGTCGTCCTTCAAGAGATGTCTATGTCTATGATGTCATTATGAATGTTTTTAAATTGTTCATAGTGATCATCTAACGATTCGTAAAACGCCTTAAAAATTGGCAAGGAAGAACTATCTGATTTAGCTTTTGTTCCCAAGTTATACGTTTCCGTAATACGAGATATTGAAACTTTGCGTTGATTCTCAAGCTTTTTTAACGACATATTGTTAATTAAAAAAATTAAAATTATTTGAAAAAAATAAAACTAAAACTTGACCCCTATTGACTTTAATCAGTCTAAAAGAGTCCAACAAGCATATATTTTATTATCGATTTTTCGAATAAAATGCAAAAAACTTATCAACAGCTGTTATCCTAGGTCGCGATTTTTCTCCCAAAATAAATGCACACAAACACAATTTGTAGTAGGTATACCGCTTCTCTTATTATTTACAGGTAAATAATAATTTTATATTTACAGGTAAATAATAAAGAATAAAGCATTTGCCATTAAACTCACAAGCACTTTTGTTGTTTTGAAAATAACTATTTATTTAAACAAATTTGGATTTTTGAATCAAAACAAACGACGTACGAAGTGCCAATTTCGGCTGCAATGAAATGTGGGTGGAGCAACCGTAAAGCCACGCAAGGGGGGACGGAAGCTCCTACCTAAACTGGACACGGCAACTAGGCGAGCCAAAATGGCGAAAAAATCTTTAATATTTTTAGCAAACAAATTTTAAAAAACTATCTGGGTCGTGGGACCAGAAAATGTTGGTGTTTTGAGATTTGAGGTTTGAGTAGAGCCGCGGGACTGTAAGCGCGCTGGTCGTTTTATAAAATCTGGGTACAAAAATCCTTAAAAGGACGATGTAAAAATATTAATTTTTCCGAGCCACACAAAGACAATATAGAGGATTGGCACTCACCTTTTTAGTTGTTTTCGTCGTCCAGAGGAGCTCCTCTCGCTGGCCCAGTCGTTGCAGTCGATCCACACTAGAATCACTTGTTTGTGTAATGGTTTAGTTTGATTTTCTAAGAATGTTATTGGATTTTTTGGTTAATAGAATTTATCACCATGCTGCGTGGTGATCTCGATAGAATACGACAGACGAATCTTTTTTGGTTATGCCTTTTTGCGTAGATTCACTTTTCGTAGATGGCGCTGGCGTTTTGCTTGTGCCAATCAAATTGTGTGTGTGGGTTTTCCGAATACGGGAATTTGGCGCAAAATTTGAATTTAAAATTAAAGTTGCACGAACAGTACCTGCGTCCATTATTGAAACGGCTCGGTTAGGTTGCATGGGTGTCCTGGTAATGTATGTCCGTTTATTTTAATTATTTTGCATATTGTTTCCTGTGTACGATGCTGTGCGTGTCAAACTGGCAAAACCGTTTTTGAGGTGGAACGACGATGACAAAAAAGAGCTTTTGAACTGTGAAAATCAGTCCTTAATATTGATGATATATAAGCCGGCTTAGGTTAAAGACAAGTAAGTGTACATTCGACATTTTAAAGATGGTTAGTCGAATTGCCTCACATACAAGCAATAACATTTAAATTAAATTGCAATTACATCATCGTGAACTTACTACCTACCTGAATTCGCTGATTTTACTGAATTTAGGTAGGTTCGATATAGAATAGGCAATTACATTATTAGCATATTATTATATTTTTGTTTTTTATATGCGTGTATAAAAAATGGGGGTAGGGTAATCCTGCATCACTTATTTCCAAAGTGACGAACCGCCAATGGTACAACAAGCCCTGTTTCTAGTCTACAATGTTCGAATGGTGGTTCTTGTAAGCTCCCTAGTTGAATTTTAAGAAACTGAGTTTTTAAAAGTTTATTAAACTTCAGTCCCGTCTTTCTTAAGCTTGCCGTCGAAAAAGTTTTCTAAAAACTTTTTAAAAAATATGATATATTTCTCGCAAGAGCAGGTAGCCAAGGGGAATTTTATAATGAAACTTTTATAATTTATTGAGATATCTTTTCGATATTTTCGCGAAAAGTTTTTTAAAATTGCTTTTTTATATGGTAACAAACTTTGAAGTAGGTATCCAAGAAACTTTTAGAGAAGTCGCTAGCAGAATTTTAATGCGCTGTGTCTCTTGTATTGTTCTTGCCCGGCTGTTTACAGCTTGATTCAATAGTTTTTGATTAGGTACACATTTGTAAGACCAATGTTTTGTTTTTTCTTTATTGTTTTGGAGATAAATATGCCCATGTATTTTTGTGTTTTAGTTTTGAGTAAAAATCATGCGGTGAGAAATTCGAGATAAGATAATAAATAATGATATATATTTATAAGTATATATGTTTTTTTGATAAACCCCAATATTATTTTTTTTCTATTTTTTTCTATAATTTTTTTTTAACTAGGTTAATTTAGATATATAATTTTATCTGCGAACCACAGGACTGCAAAGCAGTGAATATGTATTACAAAAATTAAAACCTTAAAAATTTAAGGACAGTTTGCCTACAAATTAGGCTAAAAAATACAAACTTTTTTTTGTTTGTTAACTAATTGAAAAGTTCTATTTCCGAAATAAGAATTATGAGAATTGGTTTAGTGGTTCCTGAAATAATTATTTTGGCTTAAACGATTATTTTACAGATTGTACAATTGCCTTGCTAATTATATCTGAATTCATCTTCTTACACAATAATTAGAATTGACCTTTAAGATCAATTAGTTCAGGCCCTACGGGGTCCGATACTCTGTTTGATGATAGAAGCAACACACTTGATATGGATAGACATAAGACTCGCCCGAACACTTTACCAAAGGGAACCACCTCCCCTCCCTTAAACGTTATTTTTGACGGTCTTTTGCTAATAACTCGAAAACGGTCAACTTTTCTAAAAATGTTCTTGAGATCATTTTGCAAGCGGATAAAATGTCCTTTTTAACCATGTAGCTTAGTACCCTCTAAAGAAAGGCAGTGGTGCACGTTCCATAGGCCTACGAAAAAAGGGGAACATGTTTAAAATATGTTTTTTGATTTTTCTTGAGGCATTTTGTATCCTTAACACATTGTTTTCTTCAATAAAGTATTTTTGTTCAGAAACCCATTGTATACGGTTAAATATTTATTAAGCTAGACATAACTTTTTAAAGTAGCCGCCTTAAAATAAAAATAAATGTGTTTGCAGAAATCCTCAAATGAAACAAAAATTTTGAACATACATTTTTATAACTCAGTTGTAATTTATTTACATTGGGGGGAGGGGGAATCCCCCCTCTCGCCCCCCTCAAAGATATCTTTTACAGTAATTTCCTAATTATTTACAAACATTTAACTGTGTTTGTAGAAATCCGCAAATAAAACAAAAATTTTGAACATACATTTTTGTAACTCAGTTGTAATTTATTTAGATTGGGGGGAGGGGGCATCCCCCCTCTCGCCTCCCTCAAAGGTATCTTTTACAGTATTTTCCTAATTATTTACGAACTTTTAACTTGGCCAAAAACAACTAAGTAATAGTTACTGACGCTGTCCAAAAGTACGCTCTAACGATGTGTAACAGGCCCCCCCTGAATCAGTGGCGCACCTTTTATAGGCATTTAAATAAATGAGAGGTGTGAAAAAAACAATATTTTTTTAATTTTCTTGAACTTTATTGTCCTACATGTTTGGTTTTCAAAATTATTTTTAAAGCTGAATAAATTTCCTTTTCAATGATGTATATCACTCCTCCCTCAAGGCAGCGGTAGTTCTAGCATAGACACACCAAAAATGTTCAAATTTGGTATATACTTGAAACTTCATTTGAAACAACCATGCTGGAACAGTACTAATACACACACTGCATTTAATAGGAGAAGGAAGGATCCGCCCACTCTTGGTGGGGGGTGGTTCCCCCCCAAAATGTTTTTCTCGCCACTTTTTATTACTTGGTATATCAAATTTGAGCATTCTTGGGCGTCTAAGCAAGATCTACTGCTGCGTTGAGGGGGGAGAGATGTACATTGTTGGGAAGGAAATTTCTCGGCTTTAAAAATAGTTATTAAAACCAGACACGTAGGACAATAAAATTGAAGAAAATTAAAAAAATATTATTTTTTCTACACCTCTCATTTATTTAAATGCCTATAGAAGATGCGCCACTGATGTAAGGGATGTAATGTGTTATACATCGTTAGAGAATACTTTTGGGAAAATACTGTAAGATAGCACTTTTGAGGGGGGTGAGAGGGGGGAATGCTTCCCACCCCTACTTTCAAGAAGGTCGACTAGAAAAAGTCAGTTTTAAGTTATTACTAACCAAAAATAATTTTTACGCATTCTTATTTTTATTTACTGAGATATGAATGAATTACAAATATGAATGTTCAACATTTTTGATTGATTTAAGGATTTCTGCAAACACATTTAATTTTATTTCAAGGCGGCTATTAAAAAAATATGTCTAGCCTAATAAGTATTTAACTGTATGCAATGTTAAGGGTAAAAAAAAACCACAAAAAAAATATTAAAAAAATTATTTAAAAATTTTCCCCTTTTTTCGTACGCTAATGAAATATCAGAGTATACTAATGTACATTTTTGCAAAGGAAATTTGATCCGCTTGAAAAATGATCTCCAGAATATTTTGGGAAAAGTTGAAGCAAAAAACTAGCAAAAAAGAAGTTTAAGGGCGGAACCACCCCCCTGCCAGGGTTGTGGGGGTGGTTCCCTTTCGTAAAATGTTCGGGCGAGTCATATGTCTATCAATATCAAGTGTGTTGCTTCTATCATTAAACGCAGCATATAGATTGAATCTCGGATGTACGGCCTGAACTAAATATTGGAAATTTACGTAAAATTTAGACAAACAATGGCTAAAACAAAAAGGAACATCTTGAGAAATATCTACTAAAGCAAATTTAATTAATGTGCCAAATTTTGCGTGGCGGCCCTGAATCATAATATACAAAAATTTTAAAAATTATCAATAAAATTTCTTAATATAAAATAGAGCGATCCTTTATATAGGGTCAAATTCGATTTAGTTTGTCATATTAGATTTCACAAAAGCTGAAAATTTCAATGGTAATCTTAAAAGGGCAATTGAGTTTTTTATTACTGAACCAATAAAATAAAAAGCATTATGGTTTTTATTTTATTAAAATTGGTTCAGTAATAATGAATTTTCATCCGGTAAGGTTTTCGGAGTATAGTAAAACACGTTTTTCACAATAATTTATGATATTACTAAATACTTCGTAGGAGCTTACGTTTCTAAGATTTTTATGAAAACTCTTTTTAATGATATAGCCTGGAGTTCACCTGGGTGTGCTACTGGGCTAGGAACACCGGCGGTTCTACCGGGGGGAGGGGGGTACTGGGGGTAATTACACAATATTAGGTTTAAAGCCTGGTAGCAGCTACACATAACTTAAGACTAAAAAAAATTTTTTCTTGCCTTTGTTAGATTCCCGATAATAAGCGCATAGGAAAGAAACGCATAACAAATATGCGCATAGGAAAAAAATTACACGCGAAAAGAAACCCACTTACAATAATAACACCAGTAGGTACACAAAATCAAGAACTGGTCTGTACATTTGACAAGACCTACCTATCTATATAACCTATCCGTTTAGTTTAGATGGCGCTTCTTGCGATAGTTTTCTCATTATTTACATTTAATTAGAGACAAAACTGTCTAATTAACTTCGCAAGATTTGTTACATTGACCAGCAGTGTTCTGAGGAGTCCCATAAGGACGAAACAGTTAACTGTCAACACTTATTAGGTGTCCATTAGATCTTGGACCCCCGTGAGGTTAAGCTTTCGGGCTACTCACGGAAAAATATGAGAAAAACAAAAAACTCTTTTCATTCACGGGTACGAAATTTCACGTTTGTTAGTATTATTTGGCTTAAAAATTCCGTTGATTGACGCTCACTGTCTTGATGACGGGTAAAAATGCAAAATGCGTTGATCCGGCCTGAAAACACAAAGAGCTCTCGTAGGTCACGGACTATAGTTGTTTTCTTTTATTTGCATTCGATCTTTTCATTGATCGATATTGTATAGCAGTGTTTCGCCTGCTTTTGTTTTTTGTTTCTCTCGTATCTCGGTAGATGGCGCATCTTGCGATAGTTTTCTCATTATTTACATTTAATTAGAGACAAAACCGTCTAATTAACTTCGCAAGATTTGTCACATTCACCAGCAGTGTTCTGAGGAGTCCCATAAGGACGAAACAGTTAACTGTCAACACTTATTAGGTGACCATTAGATCTTGGACCCCCGTGAGGTTAAGCTTTCGGGCTACCCACGGAAAAATATGAGAAAAATAAAAAACTCCATTTTGCCCGATTAGCCATGAAACTTGTTTGATTTTATAAATACTCTCGTTTTTTTTGTGGCGAAATGGTCTAATAACCTAACCTGTTACTTTTTTACATGGAACATTCGAATTCTAGTAGTTTAACTTTATTTCATTGTGTACTGCTTTACTGTGTGCGCTATTTTCTATCTGCCTTTTTTCAGTGTACGCTTTTGTCCACGTGCGCTTTATGACATGTGCGCTCTTTTCCTATGAGGATCTCTCCTGTGTGCTTTTGTGATATGAGCTTTTTTTCTGTGCCTTAATTTACAGTCACCGCTTGACCATTAACCCCCCTCCCCCCAGAATTTGGCTTCAGAACCGCCCTTGGCTAGGAAGGTATCTGACCTATCACGGATCGCTTTATTTATTAAAAAAATATTTTACTGTGGTGACCCTTATTCCTCATATTATACTTTTTAGTTTTCTTATTTTATTGTTCTATGGTGAGTTTTGGGGCAAATTTCTCAAAACAAATCGATAGATTCTCAGAATTTTTGGACGGTTGTAAATATTCAAAAGACTTTAGGGTAAAGTATCGGGTAACGTTTATGGCACCGGTTCAAAACAGCGATGTTTAAAACGAAGACATTTAAAACAACGATATTTAAAAGAGCGACATCTAATAAAAACGGCGACATATCAAAACAGCGACATTCAAAATAGCGACATATCAAAACAGCGACATTCAAAACAGCGAAAATTCAAAACAGCGACATTTAAAAGAGCGACATAGTAAAACAGCGACATTTAAAAAAGCGACAATTCAAAAATCAATATTAAGCAACACTTAAAAAACCGTCTTATGATTTGCCACACCCGGTATTTCAGTAAACCTTATATTAACCACGATACACTAAGACAACATCAAAAATCGTCAAATTAAGCCACTGCCAGTCACTTTCAATCAACGTTAAAATGGAAAGTTTTTCACAAAAGAATAAACCGATTCTATACTACGAGGGGTATATGTTCGGTTCGGTTTGGTTCGGTTCGGTTCGGTTCGGTTAGTTTCGGTTCGGTTCGGTTCACACCCTCTAGGATCCCGGGAAAGAAGTCAGGAAAGTTTTTTTTTTTAATATGTTAGCAAAAAGACCCCTTAGTCGAACTGTTGCTATTTTTTAAGACGCTTTTTTAATGTCGCTGTTTTTATTAGATGTCGCTCTTTTGAATATCGCTGTTTTGATATGTCGCTGTTTTAAATGTCGCTATTTTAAATATCGCTGTTTTAATATGTCGGTCTTTTAATGTCGCCCTTTTGATATTTCGCTGTTTTAACACGTCGCTGTTTTAAATGTCGCTGTTTTAATATGTCGCTCTTTTAAATGTCGCTCAAATGAGACCGCTGTTTTGAATGTCGCCGTTTTAAATATCGCTCTTTTGAACCGGAGCCAACGTTTACCTCTGAGTTTACCCCTTAAAGCAGGCGCGTTTTACAAAAATTTCAAAATAGTCAAAAACTGTACCCTTCGAACAAAAACCGACGAGTTCGAGGATGTTTCCAATATTAGACTCTCAATAAATTAAAAAGTTTCATTTTTGTTTAAACACACTGTAAGTAAGTAATATAAATCCTTTCTAAACGCCAGTCCCGACTGTATCCCATGCTAAAAAGGCAATCAATAAAAGGGTTTAAAACAAAACGAGGTATAGCAATTAACGAATGCCTAGAAAAGTGTTGAGCTAAACTTTGGAAATAAGAGCGTATTCCTTTATCTTTTGAAAAGGGTTAGCATTGTACAAGTTTAAAATGGAAGAAGAAGAAATAAATCACACTTGATTTAATTTAGTTCTAATGAGAGCCTTCAATTATTTTCACAAGCAAGTGTACAGAGTGTCCCATTTTCGATAAGATTAAATGGGAACCACAATTAAAATGATGTAATCAGATTGATGATATCCATTATTTTTTACTTAGTTTTAACAAGCGTGTCGCAATGACCATGCAACGTTTGAACAAGTGTCCTTAATATAAAACAGTTGACACGCAATCCTTTCAGGCTGTCAAAATGAATGGACCACTTTGTTGACGTCACAATCCGAAGCCTGATGAAAATATTGAAGCTCTGGTTTTACAAAGTGTCGTTGACAATCCTCGCGTCTCCCTTTGTGAACTGGAAAATAATGTTGAACCCAAATCAACTGCACAAAGATTTCTTAAAAAATTTAAGTATCATCCATATGCAACACATATTATTAGTCAAATACTCCGAGATGGTGACTTACAAAGAAGAACCTTGTTTTGCAATTGGTTCATACAAAAATCGCAAGAAAACCCTCAATTTCCGCTTAAGGTTCTGTGGTCCGATGAAAGCAGGTTTACAAACTGCGGGGTGTTTAACAGACATAACTACGTGTACTGGGCCGATAAAAATCCATTCTTAAATCGTGAGGTGCACCATCAAATTTGGTGGGATTTGAATGTATGGCTAGGAGTCAAAAACGGACACATACTATCGAGATCCAGTTGCCTGGCCTGCACGTTCGCCGGACCTCTTGATTTTTGTATTTGGGGATACTTAAAGGAAAAAGTTTATTCTACTACTCATAATATGATAGAAGAACTTGAGGCAGCCGTTGATCAAGCCATAGGAGGAATTCCTGAACAAATGGTTAAAGATGCATGCATGTCTCTAATTCATCGATGCAGGATTTGCATGAATAAAAACGGTGGAACTCAATGCTTTGTTATCGGTTTTTAGTTTTGTTTTAAATGAAATAATAAATGCAAACTTTTGTTTTAGAAATAAAAGATAAATCTTTAAAAATTGTATTATTTCTTAGCCAGAGAAAAATTAAAAAATAAGGGCCTTCAAGATTGGCATATAAATCAAATAAATGGAAGAGTTTTGAAAGGTAGTTACGTAGGTATGACAGCAAATACAACTACGGCATTTGTTTCACAGCCAACTAAGTGAAAAACTATTTTTAGCCCAGGGAAATAAGGCAAAAAAAGAGGCCATCTGCGGAATTCGGCCGATCAAGCTGAATTTTGGCAGAGACCTTCGTTTTGGTGTTCTACCGAAGTACAAAAAAATCTCATATGCCTACCCTGGTGCGTCTTGACATATCGAAGGTCAGAGGTCATAAAAATCGTTTTTTTGCGAAAATCCTTCCAGTGCATTTGACGTCATAAAAGCCCATAACAAAACTTATGTAGAATCTACAAAGTCAAATTCCTCAAATTCAAATTCGAAAGTAGCTTTATTGTAAAGAATACCAATGTATACATTAACAAAGCCATGCTTAATCTAAATGTAAAAATATAGGTTAATGATGTAAAAAATAAGAGAGTACAAAGTAGTTATATAGAGTATAAAGTAGTTATAAATACTTGGGTTTTACATGGTTTAATCTACTCTCTAAATATATCATAAACCCAAAGTCAACCACTGAGCCGATATTATTTAACTAACTTCTTCCCAGGTCACAATGTTTTTAAAAAACTCACAAAAAGGTCATCGGCGGTCTCTCACAGATTTCAGACAGACACACAGACAAATTAAAAATAAAATAATAATTATAAAACCGCCAGATAGTCTTAAAAGCACATAAAAACTCCGTATAGATTAACCAAACAACATAAATTAATCACTTCTAATTATCGTAAGATTAAAGTGATGAAAAAAAATATTTAAAACAGTGGTAAAACAAAACACACAACAAAAAATATATAAAATAAGAAAATGCTAGTAACCGCACAATAAGTTAAAAAGTTTTTAGTTTTTATATAAAAACCAAACAAAAATTTAAAAATCTCAAAAAAAGACCTCCAGCGGTCTTTCACAGGAGATCGGGTTTTAGACAGGCAGACACACAGACAGATTAAAAATCAAATAAAATAATAATTATAAAACAGTAGGATAGCGGTAAAATGACATAAAAAGTTTTGAACAGGTTAACAAAAACAACCGAATCTCTTTTAATCATCGTCTCTTAGGATAAAAGTAATGATAAAAAAAACATATTGAAAACAGTAGTAACACAAAACACACTGTAACTGCGCAATAAGTTTAAAAGTTTTTATATAAGAACAAAACAAAAATTAAATAAATAAATTAAATTATGGTATCCCATAAAATTCCTCAAGGAAGTAAAAAGCTCTGGCAACTAAAAACTCCTTTGCCTTATGGCTAAACTTTTTGTAACAAGGTATTTTTCTTATTTCTAAAGGAAAACTATTAAATAACTTTTTACCATTATAAACAAAGGAGTTCTTTATTAAAGTTGAGTGAGGAATGGGTAAAGGTAAAACGTGTGGACGACGCACACTGTACCTGTCGGCCATATCGCAAACCGTTTCCAAAATAAAAAGGCAGCATAGAGTTAAGATTTTGTCACTTCTTAATGCCCTTTTTTGTAAAACAAAAACAGATTCAAACAAATAACCAGCACAGCTTCCCCAAAAGCAGATGCCATATGATAGATGGGATTGAACTAAAGAGAAATAGTAGTTTTTAGCAATCTCAAATCCTAGGTTGTCTGATATCACTCGTAAAGCAAAAGAATTAGATGCTATTTTGCTCTTTAAAATCCTAACGTGTTCGTCAAACCTTAAATTTTTGTCCAAAATTATTCCTAGAAATTTATTAGGCCCCGGATTTGAAATATTTTCGTCATTTAATTTAATATTGCTTAATTCGCACTTAAAATTCAATATTTTCGTTTTAGAGATTTTAAGAGATAAAAGGTTAGCATCACACCACTCTTTGACAATATGCACATCTTCCTGAACAGTAACAGCCAATCTTTCCTCATTTGGATCATGCCAAATGATTGTATAGTCATCCGCAAACAATGTTATTTTGCCTTTTATTGGATGATGCGCGATGTCGTTTATAAAAACTAAAAATAAAAGAGGCCCCAATATGGATCCCTGCGGTACACCTGTATCTATTTCTTCAAAGACAGAATTCGTATTGTTAAAAACAACACTTTGAGTTCTTTTATTCAATTATGAGCGGAACCAATCATAAGGCAAACCTCTCACTCCATAAACCTCCAGCTTTCGTAATAATATTTTATGGTCAACGCAATCGAATGCTTTACTTAAGTCACAGAAAACTGCGGCTGCCTTATCACCCGAGTTAAGTTTAATATACAAATGATCCAAAAAATTAAAAATTGCATCACTGGTATTTTTCTTTGACTGAAAGCCAACTTAACTTGCGCTTAATAGATTATGTTTTGTTAAAAATGATCTAATCTGTACAAGTTTTTCTACAATTTTGGACAGCGTAGGAAGTAAGGCAATAGGTCTAAAATTGGAAGGAAGGTTATGATCCCCATTTTTAAAGAGTGGTATTATTACAGCCTTTTTTAGACAGATGGGAAATTGACCAGTGCAAAATGATTGGTTGATAGTTTCAGCCATGATAATTAGAGCCTCATTTGGAAGGGCTTCAAAAATTTGCAAAGAAATTTTGTCCCATCCTGTCGAACGTTTAGTTTTAAGTTTCTTAAAAATAATCTGAGTTCATCTGCTGAAGTTAAGGATAAACAAAATGAATCTGTAACCGAAATATGATCCAGGTACTCTAGGACATCTTTTGTTAAAGAAATTTTGCCTGAAATATTTCTACCTATACTGCAATAAACGAATTAAGATCATGTGCTTGGAGGTTAGATGAAATACTATTGGAAGAGTTCCAGCCTCCAAGATTCTTTTGATTGATTTGAGATTGTTGAATTTTAGTTTTAAAATATTCTCTTTTTGCCGCTCTCACAGTTTTTTTGTAAATATTTTAATGTAATGAAGTTACCTTAAATTAACAGCTGATTTTCGCAAACCCTTGGTATACCAAGAGCTTCTTTTCTTTTGATTAATCTTAACTAATGGAGAGGATATTTAAAATTTTTTGGTGATTAATAATTGAAAGTGTTCTAAAGGATCATTACTTAAGAGAGTCCTATTCCAATCAGTTTGCTTACACAAGAAAGTAAATTTCCTAAATATTTTTTGTTAAATAATCTACCCTTTTTTGTATTTTTGTTTTGGATCCTGTATTCCTTATGGGAAATGTACATTAAATTGCCTCGTGATCAGACAAACCAGCATAATTCGATGAACACTCTACGTCTGCTTCATTGAAAGATGTACATACATAGTCAAGAGTAGTTGATGAAGTAGATGTTATCCTAGTCGGTTGATCTACGTGCATCTTTAAACTATTAGAGTTCAATAATTCTCTAAAAAAGCCAACATTTCGACAAGTTTGATCCTGGTAGTTAATATTTAGGTCACCCATTAAAATAACATAAGCATGGCTCGAAATACTAGAGAGAATTTGTTCAACCTTACTCAAAAAGTGTCTGACATCTGCGTTTGGAGATCTGTAAAACCCTAAATGTATAGATTTAACTTATTACAATAAACAATGGGGAACTCGCACACTTTTTCTCAAGCAGATGGTCAAATCTACTTAGTTTAATAAAATTAAATTCAAATAAAAATTCTTTATATACTAACATACAAGTTCCACCATGAGTACACTTTTCTACAACAAATTATCTCATAATTTGGGACATAAACTTAGGAAAATTAGAATCGCCAAAAACAAAATCAGATCATCTATTTTAAAACGCAAAGATCTGATGTTAATTAACATTAAGTTGCATTTTCTTAAGTTTCGATCTGAGATAAAAAACAATCGACTAATGGTGGATTAATAACTATTTGTACTAACACATTAATTTTTTGACCATAAGAGAGCGTTTTTTGGACATACATTAAACTATTATGTAACTGAATACTTTTGTGAAGCTCATTAGGAATTTCTGTTAAATTGTCACCAGTGTGATTTATAATTTCTTCGCTACAGGTGTCACTTTCGTTATTAATTAATAAAGGAGAATCAGGGATCTCTGGGTAGATTGTGGAAGGACTTTTGTTTTGATCATCGTTCGAAATAGGTGTGTCTATAGTTTTTATAAACACAGGAGGCTTGGTACTAACCAAATCGCGTTGTATCTGACTAGTTATAAGCCTACCGATCTGCCAATTTCGTAAACGGTAACCGTTTTGACCATTTATGTCCAGAAATCCCAAATTTTGCTCTATCAATCTATTAATATGATTTAAAGCACCATTGAGTTTGTTATTAAAATTATAAAGTTGTTCCTATATTTTTTTTTGTACGATCAACCATTTTCGAGATATAGCATGATAAAGCGGGAGCGCGCGTTCTTAATCGGTAATATACTGTATTACACTGCAGAACTATAACTATACCCTGTTAGATTTAACAACGGTACAAATGGCAACCCTTCTTTACTAGACATTGACAGTTGACGGCGTCTGGTGCTCCCTAGAAACTCAAAAGATGGCTAAAAAGCGGATTGCGATCCAAGTCACTTGAGTAAATACTGATACGGGATCCGGGGCCCGAGATATTTGTTTATATTGAGTAAAAAAAATGGCACTCATAAGTTAAGTAAGTGCTCCCTAGAAACTCAAAAGATGGCTAAAAAGCGGATTGCGATCCAAGTCACTTGAGTAAATACTGATACGGGATCCGCGGCCCGAGATATTTGTTTATATTGAGTACAAAAAATGGCACTCATAAGTTTAATAGAGTATATAAAAGCACTTTTCTAATTTTTTAGACTAGAGAATCTAACTCCCATTATTCAAAGTGTTAAAAATTTGTTTATTTATAAAATAATATATAATAAATAATTTATAACAAAAAAGACATTCCTTTCCACACCACTTTTGAAGTAGAATGCAAGGCGCGTTTTTTTAATGGTGTCCCCAGTAGGCTTAATCCATGTTTCTGATCTTATAAAAAGTCTATACGCGCCTTATGTTTCTTCGTCTTCCTCCTCCTCTTCGTCGGTTTCCACTAGCACCTCGGTGAACACAAGATCTTCATCACACGCTTCCTTTATATCTGTGTGCAAAACCTCTTCAGGCTCAAGGTCAGTGAAGTCTTCGATGTTTTGCAGCTCTGTTGATGGGTTCAGACATGCCTGTCCGTGACACTGACCATACACTTTGGAGCATGGCAGCCCGACTTTTCGACACCCGCACTGCGCACCACACCCCTTCCTACAATTACAAAATATTGTATTTAATAGTTCCTCTGGAGCAGGTGGCAGTAGTGTTGTTTTCGGCTGTAGTATTTTGTCTTTTAAATCCCAACCCCATTCTTTGGGTTGCATATTTTTCTCTAGTCAAATCTGCACCTGATAGTAGACCCGATAAATATGCTGTCGAGCTGCTTCACTGGTAGGTGGAAGGGATGACAATTTAATAGGCCTATTAGGTCGTGTAGCCATAATGAATTGGGTGTATCTAAATTTGTCAAGGTTCATTTCATCTTTTGGAGAACCATACATAGCTAACAGAAAACGCTTTCCGTTCTAAATTACTGTGTCTGGCGGACAGTTTTCTGCTTGAAATATTTGAGCTGAGTGAGCCAAATCGTGATGTTTCTCAAACATGGCCATAAGGCCGATGTAGTGTCACATCCAGTGAGGGCATGCAAAAACAAAATATTTTCTTTGCACAGACGATATTTGTCGAGACTTTTAGATAAATACATTCGTGTTAATGTAGCTCCTTTGCCAATTTTCTTTATGAAAATTTCTCGGTGATGTGACTGAGTTCGTCCTATCAAGAGAACAAGCATATCAATGTCTTCTCCAATGATGATGGCGGTTATCTCTTCTTCCGATACTTCCATGGCTGTTTCGATGATCAGAACATCTGCATCATCCTTACAATATACATATAGAACCTTTGCATTTCATTTGAAAAGTGGTGTGAAAATAATATATTGCTTTATTATTCATTACTTATTATATATTATTTTATAAATAAACAAATTTTTAACGCTTTGAATAATGGGAGTTAGATTCTATAGTCTAAGAGAATTAGAAAATTGCTTTTATAGCTATAGTTCTGCATACAGTGTTTGCCCGCAGGTAGAAAAACGATAACTGCAGTGGACTGTATATATTTTAATTAATGAAAGCGCGAACAAACATAAATATATTGATATGAAATCACGAAATAATTAAGGTCCATAGGTTAATTGCTGGTACCACACAACGGAAATCAGAAACAAAGCACTCACCAGTTTGCAGCCAATTTCTCCACGTACCAGGGGCCCCTTTTCTGGATCTAATGATGGCACCACGTAGCTGAAGGGCTGAAGTTTCTAGTTTCATGCTTCAGTACACCAAAATCGAGCACTTTCAAGTCTAGAAATTTGTAAATGTTGGAGAAAGTAAATTAACACGCCATTTTCTCGAGGCGGTAGAAAAGGATCTCACTGATTGTTGGTGCGCATGTCGAAATGCGCGAAAATGTACTCTGTCCCTCATCCAATTGTGTGGTTTTAAAATTAAAAACAACCGCGAAATTTAGCGGGAGCTAACATAACTGCCCTCCAAAACACACAATTTTAGAATCTCAACCGGACAGATATAGATATAAGAAAAATGATCGACCGATAAATATAAATGAATGAAAACAGATAAGTATCGTAAGTTTATTTAGAGATAACGAAACCCGAAAAAAGCAAAACAAACAAACAAAATTTAAAAAAAAATAATAAAGAATTACCTATTGTAATAATTGACTTCAATAGGTAGAAAAAATTAAAATTACTTTTAATTCGGCAAGAGTCACAGTTTTACAACTGGCCGCTTGTAAACACCGGTAGCCGTTTGCACCGTCGCGACACGCACTTGACCGTCTCCGCCGGGATGCAATTCGAGAACCCCACCGACTAGCCATTTCAAAGGTGATTGGATGTGATCACTCGTTATGATAACCAAATCATTTAATTTGATATTTGGGGACGAATCAGCCCACTCGTGTCGCTGTTGTAGCGTATGCAAATTGTTGGATTAGTTGCCATCTCGAGAGCCGAGTTAGGGAATTTCTGAATTAAGAGGTTCAAGGGTCAAAAAATGCCCAGGGGTAAGAGGTTGAAGATCGTGTGGGTCTGAGATAAAGGCAGGAGATAAAGGGCGACTATTAAGTACAGCATCTATGCGACAGGTAAGGGTGGACATTTCCATGATGGACAACTTCTGGTCGCCGACAACTCGAACAAAGTGAGTTTTAAAACTTTTGACGCCAGCTTCTGCCAGGCCATTGAAATGTGGACTGAGAGGGGGTCCCAGATGCCAATGAAAAGAAAGTCTGGTGGACGCACTTCTTGCGCAATCAAGTAATTGGTTACGAACAGAATTAGATGGATGCTGGGACGGACACGAAAAGACCTCGGACTGCTGATAGGTACTCTAACCGGACATAACCGGTTGAGGAAGCACATGACACGGATAGGAGTCGAGAATGACCCTACCTGCCCAGCCAGTGGACAGGAAGAAGAGACATCAAGACACCTCGTGGCAGAATGCGAGGCCTACGCAAGGATGAGACAACAGGCACTCGGAGCGCCAACTCTGAGCGAGGAAGAACTGCACATGCTCAAATGGGCAGACTTACTGGACTTTGTAAAGAGAACAGGAAGGCCCAATGAGTTACCCGACCATCAAAGGGAAGTGCAGAGAGTGGGTTAAGGGACAGACTTGGGGCATGGCAAAAAGGGCCTACTCTGGCCTACTTGTCAGACCTGCGGGTCAACCCCCCCACTACTACTACTACTACTACTACTACTAATTGGTTACGAAACCCTATAAAATTACTGCCCTGATCTGACCAGCATTGCGTCACGCTTCCACGGCTGGAAATGAATCGATGGAATGCACCTACAAACCCTTCGGTGGGCAGTTCCATGGTTAATTCCAAATGCACGCCAATGTGTGGCCGTACAGACAAACACACAGACATACGATTTGAAAGCTTTACAACCACGGTAACGATGAGGAATCACAAAGAAAGGTCCACAAAAGTCGATAGCTACACTCGAAAAAGGTTTAAGTTAATTGATTCGATGAGCGGGAAGTGAACTCATTATGGGCGGTCTATAGGGTTTAGGGTTGATTCTAAAACATTGCAAGCATTTGGATATGGTTCTTTAAATTGCCCGTCTGGCAGATAATATCCAAAATTGCTGTAAAAGCAGATTATGTAATGTTTTAAACCCAGGATGAAGGTATTGTCGATGAGTGGACTCGATAAGAAGAGTAGTTAAACGATGGTTACTCGAAAGTAAGACGGTTTTGCAGAATAAGACAAAAGGTCAGATTTTTGTAATCTGCCACCGACTCTAATGATATTATTTTCATCAAGAAAAGGTGAAAGTTTTCGAAAAGGTTTCGGTATTGGTTTATCCTTAGATAACGCGGAAGAAAGCTCAAAAAAGCAAGAACCTTGAACGCGTTTGATAAGAAGGTATAACGCACTTTGCATCTCACCGGTGGTAGGAAATACAATATTTTCAAAAATAATTTTTTGGTCCGGTGGCTTAGTGGGTTTTTGATAGGAATGGTTTTGAAAAAGGTTAACTATTCGAAGGACATAACAAATGATACGTTGAATTTTTGATATAGATGAATATTTGATAAGAAGCTGATCTAAAAAGTTAACGTCAATTATCGCATTGCAACAGACCTTTGGCTTTTCCTCCAGATTAATATCTCCGAAATCAATCGGCATTTTTGATTTATGAAAATCGGGCCATTCGTTTTCGGGAGACCACAAAAACGACGGTGCGTTCCACCACATGTCATGTGAAATGAGCTGTGAGGGGGCGGCCCCTCGTGACGCAATATCGGCTGCATTTAAAGCAGAAGGAATGTAGCGCCATGAGTTTGAGGGAAGGATTTCTTGGATTCTACTGACTCGATTTCCAACAAAGGTTTGCCAGCGATTAGGAGGGGATGCAAGCCAGTGCAATACGACTTGCGAATCGCAGAAAGTAACGATATTTGTAAAAGTTATTTTTCCTTCATAGCTAGATAAGACGAAATCAATAAATTCGCTTAAAAGAAATGCGCCTAGGAGTTCTAGCCTAGCCAAAGTTTGTGACTTTATAGGCGCGACCCTAGATTTTGCAGATATGAGAGAAACAGATATATTGTTTTCCTCTTCTACACGAAAATATACGACGCCTGCGTAGCCTCGAATTGAAGCGTGACAGAAGCCGATGATTTGACAGGTATTGGTTTTTGACAGTTTGATTTGTCGGGGTAATTGAAAATTGGAAAGAAGCGGGAATTCAGAACGAAGTTTGTTCCAAGAGTCGATGATAGAAGAATCTGGTTCTTCGTCCCAGCCTATTTTCGATAACCACAACTGTTGCAAAATAAATTTTGCTTGTAGCAACAAGGGACAAAGAAAACCTAAGGGATCGAAGATTGTTCCTATGATAGATAAAATAGAACGTTTAGTTGGGGGTTTGTCCTTCATTCGGCATTGATAAGAAAAAATTTCGTTTTTTGGATGCCATTGAAGGCCTAAAACTTTGATAAAGTGTGGTTCCTCCTTGTCAAAAGAGAGAGGCATTTGACGATCGGATTCTGGCAATGTTGCCAATAACTCAGGACAATTGCTTGCCCATTTTTTAAGTTCAAATCCTCCCGACTTCAACAAATCATTGAGTTCCGTTTGAAGGGAAAGAGCTTCAGAAAGCGAAGGGCTAGTTCCCAAGATATCGTCGATGTAAATTGACGTTTTTAGAACAGTGCTAGCCATAGGAAAACGTTCTTTTTCTCTCTCTGCCAGCTCATTTAATATACGCATGGCTAGAAAGGGTGAGCATGTCATGCCAAAAGTGACAGTAGAAAGTTCCCACACTGAAAGTGGGTCCTGTGGAGAAAACCTCCACAATATCCTTTGATAAGGACGGTGATAAGGATTGATAAGAACTTGACGGAACATCTGTTTGATATCAGCAATGTAGGCAATAGGATTAAGACGAAACGTAAGGAGTAAAGAAGCAATATCTTTTTGAAGTTTCGGTCCAGATAACAACGTGTCATTGAGACTAATATTCTTTGGGGTGACTGCCGAACAATCCCAGACTACCCTTAATTTTGTACTTAAGCTTTCCGGCTTTAGTACGCAATGATGTGCCAAAAAACATGACACGTCGACTTTTGGTTGACTAGATAAAACTAGACTCATGTGATTAGAATCGATATAGTCTTGCATGCAACTAGAATAGGCAGTGTACAGATCAGGATTTTTGAGTAATCTATTTTCTAGAAGTAAAAATCTACGATAAGCTTGCGGATAAGTATTTCCTAGGTCAGGGTATATTTTATCTTTAAACGGAAGATCTAACATGAATCTATTTGTTTTTTAGGCAAATGTTCGATTTCCCAAAACCTAGGGATAATGACCTCCAAAGGAGGTGAATGACTCGTTAAAAAACAACTGGTTCGTTCCGTAAGACTACCTACTTCGTCCACTTTTCCCATGACAACCCAGCCAAAGATGGTTTCAAGGGCTGAAGGTTGCCCTATTTGTCCAAGAACCCTGCCCTTCTTGAATATCTGTGCGAATAGCTCGCAACCAATAACTAGGTCCACAGGTCTAGATTTGAAATAAGATGGGTCGGCAAGTTTAAGGTTTCCAAGTGTTTCCACTGATTATCGTTCAAAGTGAATGTAGGCATATTGGAACATAGTTGTGGAACAACAATTGCCTCGAATTTAAGTAAAGGAGTGACCCGTCCTTGTGGCTTAATGTGACATTGAACGAGCCCTTTGGAAGTAAAAGAAGACATCTGATTTAATCCGAATATTTCAGTGGTGAAACTTCGCCTAGGAAGATTAAGACGCTGAATACACTTTTCAATGATGAATCCTGTCTGTGATCCAGAATCAAGCAGTGCCCTTACAGGTTGAAAATTTCCGCAACCGTCCATAACATCTATTATGGCGGTGCATAAGAGAAAGGTACCTGAAGGTCCTGAGGTATTTAATGACACATGAAGATTATTGACAGGTGGTGTGTGAATGACAGGACTAGTATCTTGGCTTCCAGACTCTTTATTAGTTTCTAAGATATGAGTTAAAGTGTGGTGCCTTTTACTATGAACCGAAAGTCCTGCATGAATATTTTGATTTGCACGTGTCTACCCCATGCGAGAGATGAAAACACGCTAGACATAATTTTTTCTGCTTGACGAAAGATAGGCGATCGATAGGCGAGAGGTCAAGAAATGTTTGACATTTCGAAAGCACGTGACCTTGATTACACCGGAAACATTTTATTCCCGTACTTGAATTAGTTGAGGTGCCAGCCAGTCCTATAAAAGGGGAATTGGATGATTTATAGGTAGGCTTTTGCCCAAACTGATTTTGCATAGAATTTGATTTTTGATGGGTAGGCACCTTTTTGGGTGCTGTTGATTGAGGAAGTGATTCCAAAACTTTACATATTTTTTCTAGAAATTGAAAAAGTGACTGAAAAGTGGGAATTTCGGTATTAGTATTGGCGTGACTCATTTCGAAATTTGAACGCGTCGGAATATCCAATTTTTCTAACAAAATGAAAAAAATAATAAAGTCCCAACTGTCAACGTCAAAGCTAAGTGATTTTAAAATTTCTAGGGATTCTGAAAAGGTGTCAATTAAATTACGCAATTCTTTCGCTGACTCGTTTTTTAAGGTAGTGTTCATAATTGTGCTTAAAGCATCATTTGCGAGGTCTCGCTTGTTTTGATATCTATTGACTAATTTGTCGTAAGCAATTTTATAATTTTGATCAGATAAGCTAATCCCTGATATCAATTTTAAAGGCTTATCCTCGAGATATGAAAATAAATATTGAAGTTTTCGAACGTTACTTAGACTTTGATTTTGATCTATAATGTTATTAAAAAGATCTAAAAAGCTTGGCCATAATTTTTCATCACCTCGAAATATGGGAATACCTAACTCTTAGAGTTTTGGAGTTTCGTTTTATCGAACATATGATCCCGAAAAGGATGGAGCCTCAACCGGAAATATTTCAGAGTAAACCCCCTTACACGCATAAAAATATTTACGAGCTTCTGAAAGGATCGCATCTTGCGTTTTAAACTCCTCGTCGTCCGAGTCGTCTATCATCATAATGACATCATTATGTGCCAACATGCATTTATCGAAGGTTTCATCCAAATCGGAATACCTCACTTGAAACTCGTTTCTCGATTTTGCGTCCGTTGCCGCGGTCTGTGAAAACACATAGCACTCGGTAATTGCCGATAAAAAACCCTTGCGTTTTTGCACGCCTTTTTTGATAGACATGATTTTGAAATGACGAAATTGTCGGTAAATATGCAATTAACGCTAAATTAATGCTTCTGAAATAGAAAAATGACGAATTGTCGAAAATATGCACTAATTTATCGCAATTAATGAAAATTGTTTTAAATATCGAAATGATATGGAACACATCTAATCATAGAAATCGTGCTTGTTTGTTTTGATTGCTTTTCAATTTTTGTTTACTGAATGACCACGCGGTAGACCCTGCGTTACCATAGCAGCGGACCGAAAACAGGTGAACTGCGGCGCCGAAACCGAAGGTCGAACGAAAATCTCTCTCGGTTCAATACGATTGGCAAAATTCAAGGCCGTGTGGTCGCCGTGTGAAAATGTGAAAAATGGCCGACTTATTAATACCGTCGTATGGAGTAAATTTAAATAATTCGGGTCGAAGGAACACTTATGTATGCCCGCAGGTAGAAAAACGATAACTGCAGTAGACTGTATATATTTTAATTAATGAAAGCGCGAACAAACATAAATATATTGATATGAAATCACGAAATAATTAAGGTCCATAGGTTAATTGCTGGTACCACACAACGGAAATCAGAAACAAAGCACTCACCAGTTTGCAGCCAATTTCTCCACGTACCAGGGGCCCCTCTTCTGGATTTAATGATGGCACCACGTAGCTGAAGGGCTGAAGTTTCTAGTTCTATGCTTCAGTACACCAAAATCGAGCACTTTCAAGTGTAGAAATTTGTAAATGTTGGAGAAAGTAAATTAACACGCCATTTTCTCGAGGCGGTAGAAAAGGATCTCACTGATTGTTGGTGCGCATGTCGAAATGCGCGAAAATGTACTCTGTCCGTTATCCAATTGTGTAGTTTTAAAATTAAAAACAACCGCGAAATTTAGCGGGAGCTAACATACAGTATATTACCGATTAAGAACGTACGCTCCCGCTTTATCATGCTATATCTCGGAAATGGTTACTATTCTACGTACGTTTTGTTGTGGGCTCTTATGACGTCAGATGCACTGGAAGGAAGATTTTCGCGGAAAAATGATTTTCATGAACTTTGACCTTCGATATCTCAAGACGCACAAGGGTAGGAATATGAGATTTTTTTGTACTTCGGTAGAACACCAAAACAAATATCTTTGCTAAAATTCAGCTTGATCGGCCGAATTCCGCAGAGGAAGTGTTATTTCACTGGGCTATTTTTAATAAATTTACTTTTTCCGTCATCCAAAGAAATTATTAACCACGGTTGAAAAGCTCCTTTTATGCCCTTTTTATTGAAGTATAAATCCAATATGGTGATCATATGAAATAAGAAAGTTGGATATGATTTTAAAAAAATAGAAGGCCTTGAAAAATATTGTTAACGTCATTCAGTTGGCCGTAGTGGCTTATACAAAACTACCAAATTTTATTAAATTTGTGTGCAAGATGGCGTCAATATTTCAATTAAAAAAAAAAAAAAAATTTTTAGTTTTTGCTCAATATTTTAAAAACCCCTGTCGATATTTTTAATTTTGATAGGGCATCTGATTGGGCTTAGAATAGCGCAACTTTTTTCTTATTTAAACAAACACCTATCTCTTACCGTTTTCGATATCCTTATGTAGTTGCTTTTATTTTGGACACCCTGTATACGGCACTGCAATATATACTTATATTTGGTTGCTTCACAGCCCTCTAAAATTAACAAGCCTGATCCTTCTTTGAAATACAACACTGTCGAAGGTTGACATTTCCATTATTCTCTTGGCAGCCTATATTTGGTTTTCAACCAACCAAATTTCTTTTTAAGGTGTCTATAATAATTGGTCAGTAGATTATATTTGTTGTTGGTCAGTAGTTGATATCTAAATAAATAAATAAAAATCTGTCAGCCTTCGAAACTGTTGCCATTCGAAGTAGAATCAGGCTTGATATAAAGGGGGCTTTTTTGACAAATCACGTAAAAAAATGTGCTTTTGTGAAATTATTAACATTGGTATCTTTAACTGAAACTAGGAAATGTTAAATTTTAAGCATTTCAACCTTTTAATCACCTTTCATCCTCATAAAATGTTTGGGGAATATCGGGATGTTATCAAAGGATATATTTTACTTAAATTCTTACTAGACTTACTTTTCCTATTCAAAATGTAAAGGTAAAATTTACTCCTCAAAGTGGGTGCATACCACAAGGCTTCAAGAGAGCCAAAAAATATCCCCTTCACAAACAAAGTCAACGTGTTTTCCAAATTCAATCAATAAATGCTCGAAACGGTCTCTGGTACGTAATGGCCGGGCCACCCTTTTAATAGTACTTTTGTAGATTTTGAACAGGCTTTTGACAGCGCTAATCGGGAAAGAATAATTCAGGATTTAACTAATTGTGAGGTTCCTTCAATATACAATGCTTACATGCGTTTCTATTCAGGGCTTTAAAGCAGCAGTCAGAATAAATAACCAGCTCTCAGAGCCTTTCTGTGCAACTTCAGGAGTAGGCAAGGTGATGCATTATCTTCACTACTGTTTAATCTCGTCCTTGAAGCATCTTTTACGATGATCGACAGAAGCACATTAACCTCTCCAAAAACAACAATTATCTTGTTGGTGCTTATAAATTTCAGGTACTTGTTTATAGTTTTGAGCAAGTGGAAAAGCTTATATACTTGGGAGCAAAAACAAAAAAAGAAAACTATATTACAGGAAAAATAAACCAGAGAGTAATCAACGAAACCAAATTCTTTTACGCTCATCTAAAACTGGTCAAGTTAAAGATTCTAACGAGATCTCTTAAACAAAAATTATTTATTATTATTACTGGTTCGGTTTAGAACGTTTTTCTACGTTTTCCGACTCTTACTTCACCTCCTTTGATCCTGACAATCATCTTTTGTCAGATTTTTTTTTACTTTTGATTGATCGTTGGATTCCAGTTGCCATTCCAGTTTAGGACGATCTCTTTTCCTGCGTCCTATTGGTTGCCATTCTAGAACTTGCTTTGGTAATCTTTCGTCGCTTATCCGTTGTACGTACATGGCCGTACCATATCAGTTGTTCTTTAGTGATTTCATTCGTTGTGCTTCCGTCCATGCACATTTTTTCTTTTTTGATCTCATTTCTTACACGATCTGTTCTAGATATTCTTATTGATCTTCTTATTGCATCCATTACGTCACTTTTCATTTTTGTTTTGTATTTTTCTGTTATGCGATAAGTCTCTATTTCATACAATAGTGCGCTTTTCACAACTGTTTCATATATGTTAAATTTACAATATTTTTTATCTCTATTCTGATAAAACATCCAATAAGCTGTTTTCCACTAATCTTTTTTCCAGTTCTTTACAGTCTGTTTGTGTCGTATCAAATGTGACAACCAAGTGTATACTATGCAGTGAGTATGTATATACTCACTGCATAGAGATATTTTTTTTTCATTGTCTAGTTCTAACTCACTTGATTCGTTTCCAATACATAAGTACTGTGTCTTGTCCACGTTCACATTTAACCCCCATAAAAAATGTACACTACAATAATGGTAGTGATATATGGGTGCAAATCATAGACACTTGCAAAAGCGAATGAAGAACAACTAAAAATATTTGAAACAAAAATTCTTCGTAAGATCTTTGAATCAGTGCAAACAGACGATTGTTCTTGGCGGATACGGATGAATTAGAATATCTAATAGATTACGCAAACCTCAAGAGATTCAACCAAAGTAGAAGATTAGCTTAGTTGGAAAATGTACAGAGGATGGATGATAAAAACATCAAGCAAAAAATTGGGCTGGATACCTGCAGTAAGGACAGTAAGAGGAAGACCACCAAAAACATGGATAGGCAATGTCGAAAATTACATTAAGAAAAAGGGGAATAAGAAAGTGACAGAATCGTACCAAAGAAGGTAGAATGGATGGCTCTGATTAATCAGGCTTACATCCACAAGAAGTTTTAATACCACTTGAAGACAAAAATGGACTTCGGAATAGCAGCTGATTTTTTTAGAATCAAGGCCTGTATTTTTTTATCTCAGTTCGTTTTCATATTAAGATCTAATTGGAACCCCATGGGGCAAACTTTTTAACACCACACAGAGATAATTGCATTAGCGGACAGTATGTTGTTTTAATAAAAATAATTACAAGGTTTAAAAAAAAAACAGCTTTGCTCTCTCAAGTCTTACCGTAAGCCATTAATATTTATTGTGTCTTTTTAAGTTTTTGTCGAACTTGTTTCCTTTTGTTTAGGTTTTTGTAGTTTAAGAAATAGATTTTAATAAAAAAGTGTGTTGCGTGCCTAGATTGCTTTAGAAAAGTACTCGTATTTCGTCTTTTTGTTTCTATTGAGCATGTTGAGATCTGGAATCCGCATAAAAACTTTTATACTTTATACGATTTTCATGAAAATCGTGTTCGAAAAGCGTAGTGTAGGTTTTAATAAGAATTCCATTTTACAAGTAATTCTAAAGTTTTCGACAAAGGAAAGTAATTTTATGTTCGTAAAAAATATACATATAACAAACCGGTAAACTTCCTTTGGCAGAACAAACTTTAAATTAAATTAAATGAAAATAAATTTCATTATAAAGTTAGGTTGTGATACTAGACATCAGTTGACTGTGACTCTTACGGCTCAGAAATGTAAACCAAAAGGCAGTTGGACGACGCGACGTCTTTTTAGGATCACACTAGCAAACCTACTAAAAACCGCCAGTGTCAACTGTTTTAAATTTGGTTAGGTCAACAGTTTTAAATTTGGTTAGGTTAATTTTTAAAATCCCAAATTAAAAAATTATCATCACTCTTCGTACTTTTAACAGGTTGAGTTTGATGTTAAAAAGATTATTACCAGTATTTACTACAACAGTGCGATGTGCTATAATCCTATGTCTACAAGTCTAGATTTTGGTGGAAGGATTAACTTATTTTTCCCGTAAATGAATAGTTTTTAATAATTATATAAATTGTTCATAAATACTGTTAGCTCCCGCTAAATTTCGCGGTTGTTTTTAATTTTAAAACCACACAATTGGATGACGGACAGAGTACATTTTCGCGCATTTCGACATGCGCACCAATAATCAGTGAGATCCTTTTCTACCGCCTCGAGAAAATGGCGTGTTAATTTCTTTCTCCAACTATTACAAATTTCTACACTTAAAAGTGCTCGATTTTGGTGTACTGAAGCATAGAACTGGAAACTTCAGCCCTTCAGCTGCGTGGTGTCATCATCAGTTCAAGACAGGGCCCCTGGAACGTGGAGAAATTGGCTGCAAACTGGTGAGTGGTTTGTTTCTGATTCCCGTTGTGTGGTAACAGCATTTAACCTATGGACCTTTGATTATTTCGTGATTTCAAATCAATATATTTATGTTGTTCGCGCTTTCATTAATTAAAATATATACAGTCCACTGCAGTTATCGTTTTTCTAACTGCGGGCAGACATAAATGTTCCTTCGACCCGAATTATTTAAATTTACTCCATACGACGGTATTAATAAGTCGGCCATTTTTCACATTTTCGCCGCGACCACACGGCCTTGAAATTTGCCAATCGTATTGTACCGTAGTTTTTCGTGTTCGACCTTCGGTTTCGGCGCGATTCACCTGTTTTCGGTCCGCTGCTATGGTAACGCAGGGTCTACCGCGTGGTCATTTCAGTAAACAAAATCGAGGATCAATCAAAAAACAAACAAACAACATTTCTCATTTCTGTGATTAGATGTGTTCCATATCATTTCGATATTTAAAACAATTTTCATCAATTGCGATAAATTAGTGCATATTTTCGACAATTCGTCATTTTTCTATTTCAGAAGCATTAATTTAGCGTTAATTGTATATTTACCGACATTTCTGTGATTAGATGTGTTCCATATCATTTCGATATTTAAAACAATTTTCATCAATTGCGATAAATTAGTGCATATTATCGACAATTCGTCATTTTTCTATTTCAGAAGCATTAATTTAGCGTTAATTGTATATTTACCGACAATTTCGTCATTTCAAAGGTAAAATCATGTCTATCAAAAAAGCCGTGCAAAAACGCAAGGGTTTTTTATCTGCGATCACCGAGTGTTATGTGTTTTCACAAACCGCGGCAACGGACGCAAAGCGAGAAACGAGTTTCAAGTGAGGTATTCCGATTTGGATGAAACCTTCGATAAATGCATGTTGGCACATAATGATGTCATTATGATGATAGACGGCTCGGACGACGAGGAGTTCAAAACGCAAGATGCGATCCTTTCAAAAGCTCGTAAATATTTTTATGCGTGTAAGGGGGTTTACTCTGAAATATTTCCGGTTGAGGCCCCAACCCTTTCAGGATCATATGTTCGACAAAACGAATCTGAAACTCCAAAACTCAAAGAGTTAGGTATTCCCATATTTCGAGGTGATAAAAAATTATGGCCAAGCTTTTTCGATCTTTTTAATAACATTATAGATCAAAATCAAAGTCTAAGTAACGTCCGAAAACTTTAATATTTATTTTCATATCTCGAGGATGAGCCTTTAAAATTGATATTTGGGATTAGCTTATCTGATCAAAATTATAAAATTGCTTACGACAAATTAGTCAATAGATATCAAAATAAGCGAGACCTCGCAAATGATGCTTTAAGCACAATTATGAACTATACATTAAAAAACGAGTCAGCTAAAGAATTGCGTAATTTAATTGACACCTTTTCAGAATCCCTAGAAATTTTAAAATCACTTAGCTTTGACGTTGACAGTTGGGACTTTACTATTTTTTTCATTCTGTTAGAAAAATTGGATATTCCGACGCGTTCAAATTTCGAAATAAGTCACGCCAATACTAATACCGAAATTCCCACTTTTCAGTCACTTTTTCAATTTCTAGAAAAAAGATGTAAAGTCACTTCATCAATCAACAGCACCCAAAAAGGTGCCTACCTATCAAACATCAAATTCTATGCAAAATCAGTTTGGGCAAAAGCCTACCTATCAAAATTCAAATTCTATGCAAAATCAGTTTGGGCAAAAGCCTTCCTATAAATCATCCAATTCGCCTTTTATAGGACTGGCTGGCACCTCAACTAATTCAAGTACGGGAATAAAATGTTTCCGGTGTAATCAAGTTCACGTGCTTTCGAAATGTCAAACATTTCTTGACCTCTCACCTATCGATCGCCTATCTTTCGTCAAGCAGAAAAAATTATGTCTAGCGTGTTTTCATCTCTCGCATGGGGTAGACACGTGCAAATCAAAATATTTATGCAGGACTTGCAATAGTAAAAGGCACCACACTTTAACTCATATCTTAGAAACTAATAAAGAGTCTGGAAGCCAAGATACTAGTCCTGTCATTCACACACCACCTGTCAATAATCTTCATGTGTCATTAAATACCTCAGGACCTTCAGGTACCTTTCTTTTATGCTCCGCCATAATAGATGTTATGGACGGTTGCGGAAATTTTCAACCTGTAAGGGCACTGCTTGATTCTGGATCACAGACAGGATTCATCAGTGAAAAGTGTATTCAGCGTCTTAATCTTCCTAAGCGACGTTACACCACTGAAATATTCGGATTAAATCAAATGTCTTCTCTTACTTCCAAAGGGCTCGTTCAATGTCACATTAAGCCACAAGGACAGGTCAATCCTTTACTTAATTTCGAAGCAATTGTCGTTCCATAACTATGTTCCAATATGGCTACATTCACTTTGAACAATAATCAGTGGAAACACTTGGAAAACCTTAAACTTGCCGACCCATCTTATTTCAAATCTAGAACTGTGGACCTAGTTATTGGTTGCGAGCTATTCGCACAGATATTCAAGGAGGGCAGGGTTCTTGGACAAATAGGGCAACCTTCAGCCCTTGAAACCACCTTTGGCTGGGTCGTCATGGGAAAAGTGGACGAAGTAGGTAGTCTTACGGAACGAACCAGTTGTTTTTTAACGAGTCATTCACCTCCGTTAGAGGTCATTATCCCTAGGTTTTGGGAAATCGAACATTTGCATAAAAAACAAATCTTATCAAAGGAAGCAAAACAAGCGGAATCAATTTTTACTGCGAGTGTCGTACGGCAACCGAGCGGTAGATTCATGGTAGGTCTTCCGTTTAAAGATAAAATAAACCCTGATCTAGGAAATACTTATCCGCAAGCTTATCGTAGATTTTTACTTCTCGAAAATAGATTACTCAAAAATCCTGATCTGTACACTGCCTATTCAAGTTTCATGCAAGACTATATCGATCCTAATCATATGAGTCTAGTTTTATCTAGTCAACCAAAAGTCGACGTATCATGTTTTTTGGCACATCATTGCGTACTAAAGCCGGAAAGCTTAAGTACAAAATTAAGGGTAGTCTGGGATTGTTCGGCCGTTACCCCAAAAAATATTAATCTCAATGACACGTTGTTATCTGGACCGAAACTTCAAAAGGATATTGCTTCTTTACTCCTTACGTTTCGTCTTAATCCAATTGCCTACATTGCTGATATCAAACAGATGTTCCGTCAAGTCCTTATCAATCCTTATCACCGTCCTTATCAAAGGATATTGTGGATGTTTTCTCCACAGGACCCACTTTCAGTGTGGGAACTTTCTACTGTCACTTTTGGCATGACATGCTCACCTTTTCTAGCCATGCGTACATTAAATGAGCTGGCAGAGAGAGAAAAGGAACGTTTTCCTATGGCTAGTACTGTTCTAAAAACGTCAATTTACATCGACGATATTTTACATCGACGATATCTTGGGAACTAGCCCTTCGCTTTCTGAAGCTCTTTCCCTTCAAACGGAACTCAATGATTTGTTGAAGTCGGGAGGATTTGAACTTAAAAAATGGGCAAGCAATTGTCCCGAGTTATTGGCAACATTGCCAGAATCCGATCGTCAAATGCCTCTCTTTTTTGACAAGGATGAACCACACTTTATCAAAGTTTTAGGCCTTCAGTGGCATCCAAAAAACGACATTTTTTCTTATCAATGCCGAATGAAGGACAAACCCCCAACTAAACGTTCTATTTTATCTATCATAGGAACAATCTTAGGTTTTCTTTTCCCCTTGTTGCTACAAGCAAAATTTATTTTGCAACAGTTGTGGATATCGAAAATAGACTGGGACGAAGAACCAGATTCTTCTATCATCGACTCTTGGAACAAACTTCGTTCTGAATTCCCGCTTCTTTCCAATTTTCAATTACCCCGACAAATCAAACTGTCAAAAACCAATACCTGTCAAACCATCGGCTTTTGTGGCGCTTCAATTCGAGGTTACGTAGGCGTCGTATATTTTCGTGTAGAAGAGGAAAACAATATATTTGTTTCTCTCATATTTGCAAAATCTAGGGTCGCGCCTTTAAAGTCACAAACTTTGGCTAGGCTAGAACTCCTAGGCGCATTTCTTTTAAGCGAATTAATTAACTTCGTTTTATCTAGCTATGAAGGAAAAATAACTTTTACAAATATCGTTACTTTCTGCGATTCGCAAGTCGTATTGCACTGGCTTTCATCCCCTCCTAATCGCTGGCAAACCTTTGTTGGAAATCGAGTCAGTAGAATCCAAGAAATCATTCCCTCAAACTCATGGCGCTACATTCCTTCTGCTTTAAATGCAGCCGATATTGCGTCACGAGGGGCCACCCCTTCACAGCTCATTTCATATGACATTTGGTGGAACGCACCGTCGTTTTTGTGGTCTCCCGAAAACGAATGGCCCGATTTTCATAAATTAAAAATGCCGATTGATTTCGGAGATATTAATCTGGAGGAAAAGCCAAAGGTCTGTTGCAATGCGATAATTGACGTTAACTTCTTAGATCAGCTTCTTATCAAATATTCATCTATATCAAAAATTCAACGTATCATTTGTTATGTCCTTCGAATAGTTAATCTTTTTCAAAACCATTCCTATCAAAAACCCACTAAGCCACCGGACCAAAAAATTATTTTTGAAAATATTGTTTTTCCTACCACCGGTGAGATGCAAAGTGTTCTTCTTATCAAACGCGTTCAAGGTTCTTGCTTTTCTGAGCTTTTTTCCGCGTTATCTAAGGATAAACCAATACCGAAACCTTTTCGAAAACTTTCACCTTTTCTTGATGAAAATAATATCATTAGAGTCGATGGCAGATTACAAAAATCTGACCTTTTGTCTTATTCTGCAAAACACCCCGTCTTACTTTCGAGTAACCATCGTTTAACTACTCTTCTTATCGAGTCCACTCATCGACAATACCTTCATTCTGGGTTTAAAACATTACATAATCTGCTTTTACAGCAATTTTGGATATTATCTGCCAGACGGGCAATTCAAAAAACCATATCCCTATAGACCCTATAGACCGCCCATAATGAGTTCACTTCCCGCTCATCGAATCAATCAACTTAAACCTTTTTCGAGTGTAGCTATCGACTTTTGTGGACCTTTCTTTGTGATTCCTCATCGTTACCGTGGTTGTAAAGCTTTCAAATCGTATGTCTGTGTGTTTGTCTGTACGGTCACACATTGCGTGCATTTGGAATTAACCATGGAACTGTCCACCGAAGGGTTTGTAGGTGCATTCCATCGATTCATTTCCAGACGTGGAAGCGTGACGCAATGCTGGTCAGATCAGGGCAGTAATTTTATAGGGTTTCGTAACCAATTACTTGAGTACGCAAGAAGTGCGTCCACCAGACTTTCTATTCGTTGGCATCTGGGACCTCCTCTCAGTCCACATTTCAATCGCCTGGCAGAAGCTGGCGTCAAAAGTTTTAAAACTCACTTTGTTCGAGTTGTCGGCGACCAGAAGTTGTCTATCATGGAAATGTCCACCCTTACATGTCGCATAGAAGCTGTACTTAATAGTCGCCCTTTATCTCCTGCCTCTTCAGACCCACACGATCTTCAACCTCTTACCCCTGGGCATTTTTTGACCCTTGAACCCCTTAATTCAGAAATTCCGGAGTCAGATTTGTCCGAGGTTCCCCTAAATCGACTCTCGAGATGGCAACTAATACAAAAACTACATAATGATTTTTGGAAAAGGTATTCTGTAGAGTATTTGCATACGCTACAATAGCGACACAAGTGGGCTGATTCGTCCCCAAATATCAAATTAAATGATTTGGTTATCATAACGAGTGATCACATCCAATCGCCTTTGAAATGGCCAGTCGGTCATGTCATCGAACTGCATCCCGGCGGAGACGGTCAGGTGCGTGTGGCGACGGTGCGAACGGCTGCCGGTGTTTACAGGTGGCCAGTTGTAAAACTGTGGCTCTTGCCGAATTAAAACTAATTTTCATTTTTCTACCTATTACCGGGTATTACAATAGGTTTTTCTTTATTTTTTTGAATTTCTGTTTGTTTGTTTTGCCTTTTTCGGGTTTTCGTTATCTCTAAATAAACTTACGCTACTTTTCTGTTTTTCATTCATTTATATTTATCGGTCGATCATTTTTTGTTATATCTATATCTGTCCGGATGATATTCTAAAATTGTGTGTTTTGGAGGGCAGATATGTTAGCTCCCGCTAAATTTCGCGGTTGTTTTTAATTTTAAAACCACACAATTGGATGACGGACAGAGTACATTTTCGCGCATTTCGACATGCGCACCAACAATCAGTGAGATCCTTTTCTACCGCCTCGAGAAAATGGCGTGTTAATTTCTTTCTCCAACTATTACGAATTTCTACACTTGAAAGTGCTCGATTTTGGTGTACTGAAGCATAGAACTGGAAACTTGTGCCATCATTAGATCAAGACAGGGGCCCCTGGAACGTGGAGAAATTGGCTGCAAACTGGTGAGTGCCTTGTTTCTGATTCCCGTTGTGTGGTAACAGCATTTAACCTATGGACCTTTGATTATTTCGTGATTTCATATCAATATATTTATGTTGTTCGCGCTTTCATTAATTAAAATATATATAAAAAATTATCGTTTTTCTAACTGCGGGCAGACAAATACCTTGCGATATAGGTCATCTTTTTTCGTTGTAACAAAAACATTATTTCCAACACAAAGGTTAGAAATAAATAAAAAGAACATAATATTTTGGTTTAAAAATGGTAGCCATATTTAAACCTCCAAACGTCACTAGGAGATGTATAGGTCAGTGTCAGCTGTGCACTATATCTTAAATGTTATTTTTTTAGAAAAGTTAGCGATGATAAAGCCGTTGTTTAATTGTTTTGGTGGATGTGTAATTGAAAACAGATTCTAATATATCTTGTGCTTTTTACAGTATTTAAATATTGATAGGTATTTAATACGGTAATGCATTTACAGATATAGTTTTAAGTTATCTATGTATTATTTAGCTTTAAAAACTTTTGTATACAGTGAATTTTGCAGTTCGGAGAGTCTCTTTTATTTTAGGGTCTGTCACCTGTATTGTACTAAAGCTATTGATGTGGTGTGCTTTTGTGTTTACATAATCTAAGCTGCTGAATCTAAGAATATGTATAAATTAAACACGATGTCTAAACGAAAAGCTTTTACAATTGAGGAGAAAGCTCATAATTTTGTATACAAATGGACATTAAGTAGGTATGTACCCACATACATGCCTAATACATAACATGTACATACTCACATAAGATTACATGTGAAAATACTCCATGGTGTTAACTTTTTATAAAAAAATAGTTTTTAATGAAAATTTGAAGAGTTAATCACTTTCTCGTAATAAAAATATATAACCCACTTTGTCACTTTTTTTCTTTATAACGACGCTCGGTTACAACGACCAAGCAGTCCGTTCAATGTCGTTATAACCGATATTCACTACGTATAAGTTTTTTTTGTCAATAAGTATAAGTATAAATTTATTTCCCAAAAAACTTAATAAATTTACAAATTCAACATTAATTTATCATGGATTATTTCTATGGTTTTTCGAACTTTAAACCACTCCTCAGGGGTGGTATAGTTTTTGCAAAGTCAGTTGAACAAAGATAAAAGCCGACCATCGGCATATCCTTTATAGAAAGTGATATGGGCGGCGGTAGATAAACTAATGAAATATATTTCATTTAATTATGGCGTAAACTAAAGAAATAAAAATAGATAATAAAACTTTCTATTCCTACACCTACAGGAACGACACTGATTTATTTTCTAACTCTGCATACTTCCGACTAAAGGGGTTCCGAAAAGCACACCTGAAAGCAATTAAAAGCGCATCTCAAAAAATTCTGCCAATTAGGTGCCGTCTATCCACCTGGGCTCGGTCGGTAGGAAAACAAATACTTTGTGGTCAAGCCGCAAAGAGCTGCGCCATTTCTCTGTCGGTAGGGTTGAAATTATACCAGGAAGATTTTATATGAATTTGGATAACTTTTGAATTGGGCAGAATGAAGCAAAATTTCATGAAATTGATAGAACCCCGTATTAGAAGTTATTCAAGTGACTTTGCAAAAACTATTCTACAATTTGAGACTATTTTCAACGGGAATCCTACGACTGCACGAACTAAATTCCTAAAAAATTTCGTTACAAATGTTGTATGAGGTTTTTCTTTATTTCTAAAGTTAATTTGAATTTATATAAGATGAAACTCACTGAGAAATGTTTACTATCATATTTCACATTATGGTGAACCAAATCTTTGCAGTTATTTGACCTGTGAGTATTAAAAAAATACACTTAAACCAGTCGCTATCAAGTCTATAGACTTAATACTTAAACCCGGTCTAAAATGTTTTAAGGTCTTAGTAAGTACTGGTGTAAAGGTTTCTATAGTTCCAACCATGTGAACGACTTTTTCAGGGAAATATATTTTTTAATCACTGCAATTTAATTATTTAAGTTTTCGTTAAAAATTCCGTCACCCGTCAAAAACGTTTTTCCCCCATTCCTTTCCGAAAATCCGTTAGGCCTGGCGGAAAATCGTTAAGGTGGCAAAACTGAAAATCGCGGCCCACAAAGATCTGTCTTTGTCTGAATAGCTATAAAAGAAGTTAGTCCGTTAGTTCTTGCTTCTGCCCTTCTTTTATGTATTCCTAAAGACGGAATTCAACGGTATGCAATTTGCCAAGCCTGGTTTGTGATTGTGAAAATATTTTTACGATGTGCTTTGGTTTACAAACACGTTTTGTTATTGTGTTTGGCAAACTCGCCATTTCGTCTCATCAGTTTCGTTCACGATTCATTTAAAAATAAAAATGAATTAACAAATTACATCGGGTGCAAATGCCAGCAGCAACTAAAACTTGTCTAAGTACCCCAAACATCGTTGGAACAAATTGCAAGCCACTCGGGCAAACTTGGAGTAACCATTTTCGCGTAAAATCAAATCCAAAAACTTTTTGAGTTTTCCAAAAAGGGGGGAAATACATTTTTTAAGCTACTATTTTGCCCTTAAACCATTAAAAAAAATTAGCGTTAATATTTTTTCCAAAATAATAACTTTTTAGAGCCAGATTTATTGTACTACATAGGTACTCTTATATAATGAAACAACATTTTTTCGTGACTAATAGAAAGATTTTTTTCTCTAGCATTTTTCCGTGGGCAGCTGGAAAGCTGTACACCCACGGGGGTCCAAAATCGAATCTAATTGTCTTTTTTCTCGTCACAAAAAAATGCAGCAGTTCAAAAAGTTTCTAAATAAAACACAGAATTAATTTTATTATTTTAAACCTGCCACTGGCTTACTGCAAAAAAGTTCTGGCGGAAAAAAGAGGGCATGTTATCTGAAAAAATATTACCCTGTAGTTTTATTCTGATATTTGGCATGCTTAATGATGTACGTCTTGTAGCATAACACGTTCCAAATTTGAGCGAAACGTCATAAAAACTGCACGAGCTATAAAGAAAAAAACCAATAAAAAATTTTCAGCTTATTCGAAGTTTTTTTCTTAAAACTACTCAGAAAATCATCCTCTGAAGTTTGGCGACATACTTTATTAACAGCCTATATATTCACTTTTATCAAACATCGCGCAGTCATCAGTATTTCAGGATTAAACAGTGGATTAAGAGCCTAAACGGGAACGGCTATGATTTTGGAGCGCGAATGAAATAATGAAAATTGCGGAAATGAGGGTTAAATGATGACGCCAATATTTCATAATAAGGGTCTCACAAAAAAGGTTAGAATATAATCTCGTTTGATGGCTTGGTTTTTTTATTAAGAATGTAATAGATAATTTACATATATTATTGAAATTAAAAATAATTAGAAAAAAATTTTACGGGAATGTCAAAACAAAACATAAATTCATCAAATCCGCACATCGCATCATGCTGGAAGAGGAATTGTATTTTGGCTATTAAAGTAGCATAGTTTTACAATTATTAGCCCTCCAGTGGAGACGTACACTCTGTGGAACAGATTGCCAAGACAAATCTTGCTTAAAACGCCGGCGCCGGCCGGTGCCTACGCACATTGATCTGGCTAGGTGAAAAAGCGGTCAAAAGTAATTTTGTCATTAATAAAGAAAACTTTAAGGATTTTTTTGATTTGGCTAGTTGTTTTCTTAGTCTAACTTTTTGCATACCTATTATATTTATACTGCGCAAGCGCAAACACCTAGAGCCATATTCCGAACGGCAATTATTTTCAATATCAATGAAATTTCATTTAAGTTTTTTGTTTATAGGAAGGAAATAAACTGTAAATAAAAAATTAATTCAGCCAGAATACACATTAAAAGTAAAGTAAAAACATTTCTTTGCCAATAATTTCTGATACTTCTATAGAAAATACACTGAAAACGATATTTTTTTTGAAAGGGAAATATCAAAATTACATGTTTATACATTATTTAATCAAGAATTATGGCAAAGCTTCAGGGTTCAGATTTAAGTGTTTTTTTGACAAAATATATCCGCAAAAGCAAATAATACATATTATGTTGTTTTTATCAACATGTGATCAAAGCGCGACAAGTAAAAGACATGGGGTAATAATATAACGCTGCGCTGGCGATTTTTATCAGCTACATATTTTTTAGATAAGAAGTACCTACAGTGAGAAGAGAATAAGATTTTTTTAAATTCAATATGGTTTCTAAAGCTATGCAATTTAAGATTTAAGTTTGAACGATTGGAGGTGGAAATATAATTTTTATTTATGTTTTTAATTTTATTTCATTTTTATTGCCACCAAGTGTATCTAGCGGGACAAACTTTGTGTCTACCGAATGAATTTTGTCCGTGTCCGTCACAATGATGTCACCAGTAAATCCCGTAAGAAATGCTTGGTGGCAATATAAACGCACCTGACAACATTCGTTTCACAGAGTATATATAGAGAATATAGAATTACTCAGTAAGCCTTGTAAACTCATACTTATATAGCAGCAAGCCGGACCAAAGTAAACTTTAAAAGATCTAGTCTGTGAGAGTAGCAGGAACTATTTTTTAAATAACGTTTCATTAAAAAAAATTAACGTAACAACCAAAACGCTCTTACCATTTTTTTCGATAATGCTTAAAAGCTCAATCCTTACCCTACACGCAAATGTTTTTAGTTTCTTCCATGAACAATTTTTCCCTTACTTATAATTTGTTTTATTTTTTTACTTTAAGCTTATGATTATGCACCAAAATTATACTAAATGATCCATCTATAATTTTAAAAAAAGAATAGATTTAGGAATTACCTTTTAATGCGTCGAATCACTGGGGTCCTTTAAGGGTTCAATTAGCGTCGGTTGGGGACGTTATCAGGATGTCGAATTTGACCACTTACGACCTGGCGCCAGATTACTGTGCGACGCAGGCGAAGCAATGTGCGGGCTTAGTTACATTTGTTAAAGTTACCCATCCATTGCCATGTCACCATTATTAATTAACGACCCCTAGTGGTTACACATGTAATTTTTATGATAGTAAAAAAATCACAAATTAATGGCAGATATGCGTGCCAAGATCCATTACTCTAACTTAAACATTTTAGAATTAAAGTTTAAACGATTATTATTTCGGCATCCTATTTCTTATATTTTTACCTTCCTAGCCCACGCAGTAATGGCTAGGGAAGGTATTATTTTCGACGATTTTTTTTTTCAGATAACGTTAAAAATGTTTTATTTGGATGTATTTTGACCTAACTTAGCAATATCGTCGTGATGTCTGTCTGTGTGTGTGTATTTGGTAGGTGTGTGTGTGTGTGTGTGTGTGTAGGTGTTTGTTTGTCTGTTCGGCCCACGCTAGCTCCGGAACCGCTGAACCGATATTCATCCGACTTTCAGGAAAAATAGTGTTCGACACTGTAACGATCTGAAAGAAGTTAAAATTTTTTTAAAATGATAACTTTTTTAAGGGAACCTCGCATCAATATGCGGTTTTTGGAATATTGTAGAACTCAATTTCGGACTTCCATTGTCTTTATTTATTTTAAAACACGACGTTTCGGTTAGTAAGTATCTCTAACCGTTATCAAGTGTAAACTAAACAATCTAGTCTTTAGGCTACTACTTATACTACTTGGTGTGCAGTCAGGTGTGACGGCCCGCCCCCTTTTTTTAATCCTAAGGCGCCTGTTCTCTTTAAGGAGTGGTTTCCATATGTTTGGTATGTCAGTGCTTGGTTGACTGAAAACTTCTTTATTCTGCATTATAAACGCAGCTTCCTTAACCTTTCGTTTTCGCCAATGTGACTCCTTATGTAAAACTTTAGCTTCTGACCACTGAATCCTGTGATCATTTGACCATGCATGATCTGCTAAACCGGATTTTTCAATATCCCCTAATTGGGTACTTTTTAGATGTTCAGTTACTCTAACCTGAAGAGGGCGTTTCGTTTCACCTACATATGATTTACCACACTCACACGGGATTTGGTAAAATACATTCCTTATTATTTGAGGGATTGTCTGGTTTTGTTTTAGTTACAAAACTTCTTATCGTATTTCACAGACAGAAGATAAGATCAACTCACCGAGAAAAACTTAAGAAACTACAGACACGTACTCAAGATAGAACAGACGCAAGACACCAAGCACTATAGTGAACATCTTCAAACGGACTCTGAGCATCAACGAAGAATTGGTACTCAGTAAGGGACTTAAGTTCACCATTGCACCGGCACAGACACCGACACTGGAAATTATTGCGGCAATAGAAACCGTTAGTCTACCTCAACCCGAAGCAGATGAGTTTCGCCATAAAGTAAGAACAACGTTGGAAAGAAAGAAACAACAAAAGACAAACATCACCAGTCAAAAAAAACGGGCAATCAAGAACCTGCAGGGTGACAAATCAATCAAGATTCTACCGGCCGACAAAGGAAACGCGACGGTGATCTTAGATGTCGAGACTTACGACAAAAAGATCCAAGAAGTTCTGGAGAAAGGAGACTACAAGCAACTACCCAAAGATCCAACCACCACCATAGAAGGAGGCATCTACAGGACTTTGAAGAAGTATGCTGAAAATATCCCGGACACTGTTAGATCCCGCCTGACTCCACACCACAGTAAGGCACCACATTTTTATGGATTACCAAAGATCCATAAGAAGGATATACCACTGCGACCAATCACCAGCTCCAGGGACTCACCGACCAGCACTTTGTCGAGGTTTTTGTTGGACATAATTCAACCACTACAGGGTAAGTCCGAATCTTTTGTCAAAAACTCGGAACATTTTGTCGAGGTTTTAAAAGGTATCGAATTAGATCCCGGCGATAGATTTGTAAGTTTTGATGTAGAAAGTCTCTACACCAACGTGCCAATAAATGAGTCACTCAGTATCATCAAAAACAAATTACAAACTGATGATACACTTCACGAGAGAATATCGCTATCGGTGGAGGAGGTGATGGATCTTTTGGAGCTCTGTCTCCGTAACTCTTACTTTCAAGTGAAAGATAAGTTTTACGCGCAAAATGATGGACTCCCAATCGGTTCATCTCTTTCGCCAGTGGTAGCAAACATCTACATGGAGTGGTTCGAAGACCATGCGATCAACACAGCAAGAGTCAAACTAAAACTATGGCTACGACACATGGATGACACATTTATTATATGGCCGGAAAATGAAGACGAACTACAGAATTTTCTACACCATTTAAACGGTATTCGACCAACAATCAAGTGCATAATGGAAATTGAAAAAGATTCGGCCTTACCTTTTTTGGATGTTCTTGTCAAACGATCAGACAGAAACATTCAAACCACTGTATATAGGAAACCTACACACACGGGACAGTACCTAAATTTTAAGTCTAATCATTCTGTTGCTACAAAACAAGGAGTTATAAGAAGTTTGTATTTAAGAGCCATAAATATTTGTAGTAATAATGAAGAATTAACCACAGAAATTAAAAACATTAAAAAGGACTTACAACAGAATGGTTATTCCGAGAAATTAATAAACTCAACGATATTTAAAATTAAAAACAAACTAAATGTACCAAATTCTCAAAATGGTAATCCGTTAGGTGTTATTAACATTCCATTTGTTCAAGGGATTTCAGAAAATATAAGACGAATAGCTAAACACTATAATATAAAAACAGTATTTTCTTCGGGAAATACGATAAGAAGTTTTGTAACTAAAACAAAACCAGACAATCCCTTAAATAATAAGGAATGTATTTACCAAATCCCGTGTGAGTGTGGTAAATCATATGTAGGTGAAACGAAACGCCCTCTTCAGGTTAGAGTAAATGAACATCTAAAAAGTACCCAATTAGGGGATATGGAAAAATCCGGTTTAGCAGATCATGCATGGTCAAATGATCACAGGATTCAGTGGTCAGAAGCTAAAGTTTTACATAAGGAGTCGCCTTGGCGAAAACGAAAGTTTATTGAAGCTGCGTTTATAATGCAGAATAAAGAAGTTTTCAGTCAACCAAGCACGGACATACCAAACATATGGAAACCACTCCTTAAGGAAAACAGGCATCTTAGGATTAAAAAAGGGGGCGGGCCGTCACACCTGACTGCACACCAAGTAGTATAAGTAGTAGCCTAAAGACTAGATTGTTTAGTTTACACTTGATAACGGTTAGAGATACTTACTAACCGAAACGTCGTGTTTTAAAATAAATAAAGACAATGGAAGTCCGAAATTTTATTTCTACACAATCATTGTCTACGAGTTTCAAACAAAGGATTGTAGAACTCATTTTCCTCAACAATTCGTGCTATAACTAAAAGCTTCGTAAGAGGTTTCGTTTCGGATATATTTATAAAAAACTGTGGAATGTGCTAATGGGCTAGGAAGTTATCAGATCCGTCATGGATCCATTTATTTTTTTAAAATAAACACTGGTAAAATTAAATATTTGTAATAACCAAAATTAATTAAAAAATGCATGTTTCCTTATTAACTACTCCAATTTTCAACGCCGCTAAATTGATATTTTTCGTCCCATTGAAAAGAAATCAGCGAGTGCTAAAAACTACGTTTACACAATAAATTTTATCATAATTTCATCATAATTGGATAAATTTTACTACCCTAAATATTCCGAAATTCTTAACACCGGTGTATAAAAAACTCAATTAGAGACCATTAAGAATATTTCCGGTAAAAAGCAATATCTAAGTAAAACATTTTAGGGAAGTTACCTACTTACCTATTATATTAATTATTAGTTAGACATAAACCAAACATAAAAAAATATGCAACTTGTAAAAACATCAACGGATCAACGTTAAAGCAAAGATAGTTATATAATCCTTCTTGGCAAAACCATAACTAAACTGATTTTTTAATAATTAAACGGGAAACAGGACAGTATATGGCTGATCACAGATAATGCTTTGGCGTACAAGGCGTTGTTGCCGAATTGTTAATATTTTCTTATTTTTATTTACATTTGTCAAATATAACTTTTTGTGATTTTAAAATTTAAATTACATCAGAACTCCCGCGCCCCCCTTATTATTGGTCTGCGACGGAGGTTGCAAATGTTCATTTAAGTGACTAGGTTTTTTTAGTTTTAGGTAAAGACCCCAAATAGGCATAGAGGAAATATAACCTGCTAAAAGCTAAGTTGACGTTAATTACAGGCTTTAATTTAAGCTAAGGAAAGCGAAAGCCTAAAGCTGTGATGATTAGTCACATTCTTTATGGGCAGCTTATATATCGCAGAACTAGATTTTGTAGAGGCTATCCCCATAGAAGTAAAATTTTCATTAAAATTCCTTTCTAGAGTTTCGTGTCTAATGAACAAAGTAATTTTATTTTTCTTGCATTATACCGTATGTACCTCAAAAAATGTATTCTTTACGGGATTCCAAAATCTAATAAATTCAGTTTATTTTAGGACCACTTTTAAAAGTTGCCGGCGAAAAATGCCCGACATTGTTCTGCAGCCAAAATAGGCACCTGAATGACAATTTACACAGAAAAATAAAATGTAAATAAGAACAGGGACCATATTTTCTTGATAATATTATCTCTCAAACTAAGTTGACTTAACAAAGTATAAAAGGCAACTTCATAGGGGTATAAGTCAACCACGGACACCGGTGTTTCGGAAAAAGGCATTTCCTTCCTCAGTGTGGCTTGACTGACACAAGGTGGAAACACCGGTGTCCGTGGTTGACTATACCCCTATTAAGTTGCCATTTATACTTTGTTAACTTATTGTTTTCGGTTCCGAACCGACACCGTGGATACAGCATGGTCTGGTTGAACTGTGATGAAATGTCTTTCTTTCTTATAGTTTTCGGTGGACGTTTCTGTCCCGCCATGGACTTAGTTTCCTTGGTTCGCTCTCGTTTCACTCGTAGAATAAAAAATAGGTTTTACCTATTTTTTATTATTTTTTATTTATCTTGTATCTTGTAGTCAGTTTATACTACCTTGTATCAGGCAAGCCACGCTGAGGAAAGAAATGCCTTTTTCCAAAACACCGGTGTCCGTGGTTGACTATACTCTATGAAGTTGCCATTTATACTTTATTAACTGGTCCGTATGGTGTTATGGTTCCGATCGAACACCGTGGAGACGGTGATAGCATGGTCTGGTTGAACTATGACGAAATGTCTTTCTTCCTTATAGATCGATGGACGTTTTGGTCCCGTTATATGGAAATAGTTTCCTTGGTTCGCTGTCGTTTCACTCGTAGAATAAAAAAATAAGTTTCACCTTATTTTTAATTTTTCTTTATTTACCTTGTATCTTGTAGTCAGTTTGTTCTACCTTGTGTCAAGCAAGCCACGCTGAGGAAAGAAATACCTTTTTCCAAAACTCCGGTGTCCGTGGTTGACTATACTCTATAAAGTTACCTTTATACTTTGTTAGCTGGTCCGTATGGTGTTATGTTCCGAACCGACACCGTGGAGACGGTGATAGCATGGTCTGGTTGAACTGTGACGAAATGTCTTTCTTCCATATAGACCGGTGGACGTTTTCTTCCCGCCATGGACTTAGTTTCCTTGGTTCGCTGTCGTTTTTGCCAAGTTAAATTTGGTTAGACAGGCGCCGATCTACGGGAAGGGAAAAAGGGGAAATTGCCCTCCCCGAAATCCCAAACTATGTTTACATTATTATATATTATATATATATTACTATTTATTTTATTTATTATGACATTCCCCCTAAAATAAAAGTCCTAAATCCGCCCCTGAGTAAGGTTAAAATAGGATTATATAAAATAGATAACTGTGGACTAAATCAGAAAAAATATAAAAATCCGTTTTTTTCTAACTTTCTAAATAAAAGAAACATTAATGGTTTTGAAAGGAGAATCAAATTATCTTCATACAAGAAAGATTTTCTTTGTCTAGAAATAAGTCAATATAATTTTCTTGGAATGAAACAAATGTGTCTTATAATGAGAGATGATTTGACTTCAGTAAATGCAATGTTCCAAATAAATACTTTTTCTCATTTTGAAGTGAATATTGCTTTGGTGTGTACGAATTTTGATTTTGAACCGATGCCAATTGCTTTGATTGATACTTTCTTTTACGTGCAAGAAGACAAAAGTCAAGTTTTAAAAGTTATGCAAATATTACTAACTTAAATGTATACCATATGGAATAAAACTAAACTGAACATAGGGAAGCCTGCTTAGAAAAGGAAAAAGTAATTTAGCAGGTGTTTAGATAAGAAGAGAAACATAAGGGTTAACCCCGGATCTTAGCAAATTCAAAAAGTTAAAAGAAGAGCGGGAACATCGGAGCAGAAATTAAACACCAGAATTGGCACTGAGAAAAAACAAGCTCTCGTTACGGTATCGACAGTGTACTTTCTAATTCTGCAAAGTAGTCAATGGAATAAAATTCATTCAAACAAGAATTGGGAGGAGGTAAAGAGAAGAATTTGCTTTTCTTAGGTAATATCTAAACACCTGGTAAATTAGTATTTTTCTTTCTAAGCAGGCTTCCCCATGGATAGTACAGTTTTTCCAATATGGTATATTTTTATGTCTTTTATAAGTTAACCGGTTTCCACCAATTAGTTTTCCTACCTACTTTGGAGAATAGTCTAAAAAACTTTTTTTATTTGGTTTGAAATATTTGAAGTTTTCTCAGAGAAAATCTGAAAAATTCACATAATATTATATATACCTACCTACCTACTACCTTTAGTAAAATAACAATTCGCGTGGCTTATGGTGCGTTTTATATTCTCCAAAAACTTCAAAAAATATACGCGGCACACAAAACTGAGCAACAGCTTTATAAAGTGGAAAAGAATAATAAAAGTGCCACAAACAGACCGTCGACGGGCTGACTGAAAAGCTTGAGGAGAATTTATTAAAAAACAAACAAAATGTTTTCGAAAACAGCTAAAAGAATACTATACGTCTTTCAAGGAAAATGTAACCCTTTTAATATCCCCCTTCAGAAAATAATAAAAAATTCCTGTATTCTTTTGACATTTTTGAAAGAAAAAATAAAATCGTGACATTAACATCATGTTTGGTTTAGTTGCATTCATTGCTTTAAAAAAATTTACATGCTTTCCTCAGAGTTTCTGACAAGCGGTGTTCACTTATACTTGAAGCGATCTATACTAATTCTATTTTGTTTGTTCTAACAAAAGCAAAATATCCTCTATTTTATTCGTTTGCGTGTACTTCACGCGTTAACTTTGCATGTCAAACAAGCTCTAGTTAGGTTAGGTATGCGAGCGAAGTGAAATTAGGTTAGATAGGGTGAGGTCAAGGTCTTTATACTTTTACACAGGTTGCCTATAGAAATTGAACAGTCATGTGAACGTAACTATACCCGTATAACAAATTGTTCAAGGCAACTCAGTGACGTAGATTTTTTATTCTGATTACAATTGTCCAGTCAGGTTTAATGATCTTTCAAATTCTGTAGGTAACCTAGGTGTAAAAGTTTAAAGAACTTGGGGTGAGGTAATGTTAGGTAAATTATATTAGGTTTGGTTCGGTTCGGTTATATTAGTTATGAATAGGCTAGACTATGATTAGGTTATCGTTTCTTTTTGTGATGAACCAAAACATAAAGTAGTATTTTGTTCGCGCTCTTTTGTTCGTGCGGCCTTTTTCTGCATGCTCCTTTGTCAGCGCTCTATTTCTTTGCCCTTTTGAGACGCAGCGCCGCTATTACTGATGTTTAATATTCGTCATTAGCAAGGATTTGCTGTGAAATTTGAGACACGGGAAGCAATTTTTTTTAAACTTACTTTTTTGTACTTTTCTATCCTTTTTAGTTTTCGGTAAACTTTAATATCTTGCTTTAGCCTACCGTTATCTATGAACCTATTTATCTTTTCGTTAATACGTTGGGAAAAATATTTCATTCAACAAAATTACACAAAAACACACTTTATGACTACACAACTGTTTTTTAAAGGCCTCTAGAAAGTATCGTTTCAACGTAAAATCATCAGTCGTACCCACCATTGTTGAAATCAAATTATAATAGGGGAGGGTGGGTACTGTGACAATCCAAAATTTTTGCAACGCCTTATTAAAAATTTTGAGGTTTTTTAACTTTTTTCTACGGTTTTATCATAGTTCCTATCAGTCTTCCAAACTAAGCTCTCTAACGTCTCTGGAATTGGACAATGATACTTTTACATAACTTTACATTTATAGGGGAGGGAAGTTAATTAAAATTTTGGAGTTTTTAATTTTTTGAAATATTTTTATCATAATTCCTATTGGCCTTCCAAAGCTTAGCTCTCTAGCGTTTCTGGCAGTGGGCAATGTTACTTTTACATGAGTTACATTTATAGGGGAGGGAAGTACATTAAAATTTTGAGGTTTTTAAATTATCTCCTATAGTTTTATATTATTTTCTATCAGTCTTCCAAAGCTCAGCTCTCTGGCGCTTCTGGAAGTGGGCAGTGTTACTTTTACATAACTTTACATGTATTGAAGAGGGGAGTAAATTAGAATTTTGAATTTTTATTGATTTTTTCCAAGGGTTTAGTCATAATTTCTATCAGTCTGTCAAATTTCAGCTTTGTAGTATGTCTGGAAGTCTGGAAGTACAATAGAATTTTGATGATCTATACATGAGTGGCAATTTCGAACTTTTTTTGAAATTTCGTAACTACTTTACTTCTTTATGGAAGTCAATGAAACTTAGGGTCTACGAAGATCTACGACTGTGCAAAGTTTGAGTTTCTTAGATCATTCCGAAGTAGAGTTTTAGTTAGGTTAAATATGGGCTGAAGAAAAGATGGTACAGCAGTTTACGCGAACTTGGCGGGGTACTACCGTGCCCCCAGATTAGGATTTAAAAAACCGCCATGATTCCAGACACCAATTTTATTAGCAAGAAATATACCAGGCCATCAAAAATGTTTATTTTTTTCTCAAAACCGGTTAGCCACTCGTACTGCTCATACTTATCGGCAATAAAATTGTAATTGTAAGCTTTTTCATTTTAGGCTTGGACTTAGCCCTATTTATTATATTTGTCTTTTCAATAAAATTTTGGGAAGGAAACTTTTTGTTAATCAAAAAACACACTATACAATCACACAACTATTTAGTTTTAACGGTCGTTGCATTTTCAAGGCTAAGGGGCGCGAACTGAATTATCGCATTGTTTTATATAAGAAGAGAAGCAATTGTACCTTCCGCATAGTGTGCGAGGACGCAGCGGTTATTGCGAAAGAGATGCTGCTCTCGGGTCAAATCAAGACTGACAGTAAATGAATCCTTCGTTTCCTACGCGTACGACAAAGACAACTGTTTACAAAGCGGTCTTTTCTTATACGCCCTTCTATGATAGACAAATAGAAATATAACATAAGATGCCGCTTTTCTAGTATCTATGTATATGATACATGCAAGATATATTGCTTCTGATCCAGTCTTACCACTCCTACAGGATTAGCGCGAATATACGTCAAGTTTTTATAGTGAACTATTAAAAATTTATTTATATTATGTTTGATTTCTTAAGGGAAGCAATGCTTCTCTTGCTTACATGGACCGTACGCTCCTGTTCATCTGACAGATTCAGTTTGTCAAATATTACATGTCATTTCTGCTTATATATCGAATGGCGGTTGATTGGTACTCAACTTACTTCTTGATTATTATAGCGAATAAAAAAAAAGTTAAAAACATTAGTAATATATGTATATATCGTCTAATTTCTATCGTAAGTCACTCCTTGTCGGAGGCAAATGTCACTCCTTTTTTCATTTTTGCATTATAACGCAAAACGCAAAAAGTGGCCTCTAGAATTTTGCCTTTAAATACTAAATCAAAATAGAAAATGGCACCCCCAATGATTTGACAGTTGACATATGACATTTACCAGGTAAAAATTGACAGCTATAACATTTGACAGGTGAAGGTTTCTTTAAATATAGTCAACAGCAAATTTAGTGCAATGACGTATATAGGGGCCCGGCCCCCCGAAGCTAATATTTTTTTAAATATTTTCAACAGATTTTATGAATAGAATACGGCCTCATGGGATCTCGCCCCCCCAAAACTCTTATCTAGTACAATATTCGAAAGTGGATTGCCTAATCCACGCAAGAAACAGATTCACTTTTTTGGAGAGAACAAAAAATACCCCTAAACATTTTTTGTAACGTAATTTAAATAATCGTTTGATATTTGGTCAAAACACAAACATTTTTCATTGCCTGGAAATAAACGTTGTTTACTCAAAGACACTTGACATGGAGCAATAAACTTGCAGTTGCATGCAAGACACAACATCTGTTGTCTATACAAATACAATGTCTCATATAGGCACACTAATCTTGCATGCAACAGCAAATATATTACTTCATGTAAACCGGCACAGTTTTTGAAAAGAAAAACCATTTGTATAGCCAAAACTAAAGCCAAAACATGCCAAAACAAGCAAACTTAAGGGTACTATAAAAAATGTGGCTTATCATGTTGTTAGGATATACCCTTTTGCTGGAAATAACTTTTTTTTTAAAATGTTGCGATCATTTTTACGATTACCCCCTTAAAGGCAGTCTTTACAGCTATCATCCTTTATACATTTTTTTTTTATTATTTGTCAAACACACTGTGTTTTTTTTATTACAATCTAGTCAGTAAGACTAATTAGCAATTTTGTTTTAACTTAATTTACTAGAAAAGTCAGATTTAAACTTAGGGTTCACTCAACAGTTCTCCCCGCTTTGTTTAGTCTGTAACTCACAATTGTGTTGTGTTTATAGCATTAGTTTGTTTTATGTGTAATTCACTTAGTTTACTAGCTCAAACGGCTTCACTCTTTTTAGTCGTCGAACTAGCATAGTATTGTCTAGAAGCTGAATTGCTTCCACATTCACATGCCGATGGAGTCTATCTTCATGGCTTTTTGCGTACTTTTTTATAGTCTCTGCTACAGTTTCGATTTTTAGATCTCGATGAAGGTCACTATTTCGAACGTACCAAGGTGCATTCACAATGTTTCTTAATACTTTATTTTGAAATCTCTGTACAACTAGAATGTTACTCTCTTTAGCACAACCCCATAGTTGAATATCATATGTCCATACTGGTTTCAGTATTTGTCTATAAAGCAGTAACTTATTATGAATTGTTAAATTGGACTTCCTTCCAATTAGCCAGTTCATTTTTCTATACCTTATCTCAAGTTCTTCTTTTTTTTTCTTAACATGTGCTTTCCAGCGCAATTTGGTATCAAGTGTCATACCTAGATATTTTGCCTGATTCGAATATGGTACTGGAATGTTGTTAATTGTTATTTGTATGTGATTTATATTTTTGTTTGTAAAATCAACATGAATTGATTTGGTTTCATTTAATTTTATTCGCCACTTTGTGGTCCAACTGTGAATTTGGGTGACTGCATCCTGAAGTTTCTCTATGCAATTTCAATAGATTTTTCTACCGTCAATAAACCAGTATCATCGGCAAATGTTGCTAAGTGACAATTTTCTGGCTTTGGGATATCACAAGTGAATAATAAGTATAGATAAGGGCCTAGTACGCTACCCTGGGGCACGCCTGCTTGAATTTCTCTTAAATTTGAGTATGAGTCTTCCTGTTTTACTCTAAAATGTCTATCAGATATGTATGATTCCAAAATATCCGAATACTCTTTTGGCAGAAACCTTTTTAGTTTAAAATTAAGGCCTTCATGCCACACTTTGTCAAATGCTTGTGCTACATCTAGAAAAACTGCAGAACAAACTTTTCCCTCTTCTAGTGCTTTTTCTATTATATTAGTAATTCTGTGTACTTGATCTATCGTGGAATGCTTGTCTCGAAAACCAAATTGATGAGATGGAATAATTTCTTGTCTTTCTATGATGGGTTTTATTCTTTTAAGCAATAATTTTTCATAGAGCTTGGATATAATTGGCAGCAAAGATATTATACATAAGTATAAAGGATAGAAAATTGGAGTCCATATTTTTCTCTATGAAAGCGCCGTTGGTTAGAAAATTGTAATGTTGTTTGGCAAACTCACATTCAATTACCATTTTAAAAATTTTTTCATTTTTTAATATAATTCATCATTTGTTTAAGCAACCACTTCGAGATGGCCATCATGGTTTTTCATCCTGTCAAGATGGTCTAACTGTAGTAAAAATGAAAATTACCACCCCTAAATAATGTCGATAAGTTGAGGCCTATAGAATACAAGGGTAAATTGTTAAAGCCGTTCTTTTATTGGAATTGTCAAAGAAATTTTATTTTGCTAATAAAACAGCAGTTTCAAAATATAAACAAAATTATACAAGAAAATATAGATAAATGTATTATCACCCAAGCCGACATTTAAAATTAAATATTAACGAAAACTAACTTAAAATACTTCATCTGCGGCGCAGATCTCGGCTCAGGCCAATAAAAAACCGCAAAAAAATATTTCTTTGTTTGATGTCACTTTGGCCCCAAAATCGTAAATCCGCCAACGTAGCCGTTTTCCACTAAAAGAGTTTCCCAATGGACAGGATAGGATACGTTTACGATGAATTTAAGGAAATATTGTTTTTTGAAAATAAAATCTTTATTGTTTCGAACAAATTTCCATTTGAAGAATATGTTTTCAAACAATTTTCCATTTAAAGAAAATGTTTCCGAACAAATTTTTAATCCGAATTATATTAATTGAAGGAACGAAAATTAGGTTATGTTGTACCAAATATTCCACCTAGAAATTCCCAGGCAAAATTATTTTGCCAGTTACTTTTCAAAATGTACCATTTTAAAAATGCAGACTCAAGGCCATACCTAGTTGGAAACAAGGGGATTAGTCCTCCCCGATATAGTCGATAAAGTATGTTAAAAGAGATTTCTCAGCAACACAAATGGGATAAAAAATATAATACGGCCCTACGCAGACCTAAAAATTTTAGTTAGGCGGTTGTGTCTTAGAGGCTAGTAAAGAGCTAGAATTAATGTTTTGGCAAAATAAATATTACTCACTTAGCAATCTAGCTTTTCTACAACAACTTGATTCTTCGTTCCTTTAGGGAGGCAAATTTGTCGATAATAATGATAGCATTTGTAAGATCCGTCCCTATCACCAAAATAGTTTTTCGAACGCGGTGCTACTACATAGTCAATTATATTCCAAGAATCATAAAGATCTAAAATTAATGTTACAGGACAACAACCATTTGTTTAAATTATGTTTGAAAACATTCATAATGTCTCCTTGTACAGTTTTAAATCGCCATGCACGTATTTTGGACGAATGTACATACTATGGACGTAAAAAAACTCGTACTAGGTACGTACATAGTATGTTCAATTAAACGTAAAATGTACATATTCCAGACGTACATGGTACGTATATAATACCTAAAATGCACGTAATCAAGACCTACATGGTACGTACAAATCATCATCCAGTTTTACCTCGAGGCTCGAAGTCTCGATAGGTTTAAAATTTGTTTTGCTTGATTTAATATTTAAGTAATATATCTCTAACAATGCCGTTAAATATGTCTAGTCTACGCTATCTATTAGCAAAATCCAATGTTGAATGTGTTAGTCGATAAATGCAATGGACTGTAAATATTTAATTATTGAAAGCGCAAGCAAACATAAATATATTGATATGAAATTACGAAATAATCAAACGTCCATAGGTAAAATATTGGTGTCACACAACGGTAATCAGATACAAATGCACTCACCAGTTTTGCAGCCACTTTCTCCACGTTCTAAGGGGCCCCTGATTGGATCTAATGATGTCACCACATAGCTGAAGGGCTGAAGTTTCTAGTTCTATGCTTCAGTACACAAAAATCGAGCACTTTCAGGTGTAGATATTTGAAATAGTTGGAGAACGAAATTAACACGCCATTTTCTCGAGGCGGTCGACAAGGATCTCACTGGTTGTTGGTGCGCATGTCCAAATACGCGAAATGAGCTTTGTCCTTCATACAATTGTGTGGTTTTAAAAATATATATAAACAACCGCGAAATTTAGCGGGAGCTAACATAACTGCCCTCCAAAACACACAATTTTAGAATCTCAACCGGACAGATATAGATATAAGAAAAATAATCGACCGTTAAATATAAATGAATGAAAACAGATAAGTATCGTAAGTTTATTTAGAGATAACGAAATCCCGAAAAGAGGCAAAACAAACAAACAAAAAATTCAAAAAATATTAAAAATAAAAAAAACCTATTGTAATACCCGGTAAAAGGTAGAAAATTAAAATTACTTTTAATTTGGCAAGAGGCACAGTTTTACAACTGGCTGCTTATAAACACCGGTAACCGTTTGTACCGTCGCAACACGCACCTGACCATCCCCGCCGGGATGCAGTTCGATGACCCGACCGACCGGCCATTTCAAAGGCGATTGAATGTGATCACTTGTTATGATGACCAAATCATTTAATTTGATATTTGGGGACGAATCAGCCCACTTGTGTCGCTGTTGTAGCGTATGCAAATACTCTATAGAATACCGTTTCCAAAAATCATTATGTAGTTTTTGGATTAGTTGTCATCTCGAGAGCCGATTTAGGGGAACCTCGGACAAATCTGACTCCGGAATTTCTGAATTAAGGGGTTCAAGGGTCAAAAAATGCCCAGGGGTAAGAGGTTGAAGATCATGTGGGTCGGAAGAGGCAGGAGATAAAGAGCGAACCGAAGTACAGCTTCTATGCGACATGTAAGGGTGGACATTTCCATGATAGACAACTTCTGGTCGCCGACAACTCGAACAAAGTGAGTTTTAAAACTTTTGACGCCAGCTTCTGCCAGGCCATTGAAATGTGGACTAAGAGGAGGTCCCAGATGCCAACGAATAGAAAGTCTGGTGGACGCACTTCTTGCGTAATCAAGTAATTGGTTACGAAACTCTATAAAATTACTGCCCTGATCTGACCAGCATTGCGTCACGCTTCCACGTCTGGAAATGAATCGATGGAATGCACCTACGAACCCTTTGGTGGACAGTTCCATGGTTAATTCCAAATGCACGCAATGTGTAGCCGTACAGACAAACACACAGACATACGATTTGAAAGCTTTACAACCACGGTAACGATGAGGAATCACAAGGAAAGGTCCACAAAAGTCGATAGCTACACTCGAAAAAGGTTTAAGTTGATTGATTCGATGAGCGGGAAGTAAACTCATTATGGGCGGTCTATAGGGTTTAGGGTTGATTCTAAAACATTGCAAACACTTGGATATGGTTCTTTGAATTGCCCGTCTGGAAGATAATATCCAAAATTGCTGTAAAAGCAGATTATGTAATGTTTTAAACCCAGGATCAAGGTATTGTCGATGAGTGGACTCGATAAGAAGAGTAGTTAAACGATGGTTACTCGAAAGTAAGACGGGGTGTTTTGCAGAATAAGACAAAAGGTCAGATTTTTCTAATCTGCCACCGACTCTAATGATATTATTCTTATCAAGAAAAGGTGAAAGTTTTCGCAAAAGTTTCGGTATTGGTTTATCCTTAGATAACGCGGAAAAAAGCTCAGAAAAACAAGAACCTTGAACGCGTTTGATAAGAAGGTGTAACGCACTTTGCATCTCACCGGTGGTAGGAAAAACAATATTCTCAAAAATAACGTTTTGGTCCGGCGGCTTAGTGGGTTTTTGATAGGAATGGTTTTGAAAAAGGTTTACTATTCGAAGGACATAACAAATGATACGTTGAATTTTTGATATAGATGAATATTTGATAAGAAGCTGATCTAAGAAGTTAACGTCAATTATCGCATTGCAACAGACCTTTGGCTTTTCCTCCAGATTAATATCTCCGAAATCAATCGGCATTTTTGATTTATGAAAATCGGGCCATTCGTTTTCGGGAGACCACAAAAACGACGGTGCGTTCCACCACATGTCATGTGACATGAGCTGTGAAGGGGTGGCCCCTCGTGACGCAATATCGGCTGCATTCAAAGCAGAAGGAATGTAGCGCCACGAGTTTGAGGGAATGATTTCTTGGATTCTACTGACTCGATTTCCAACAAAGGTTTACCAGCGATTAGGAGGGGATGAAAGCTAGTGCAATACGACTTGCGAATCGCAGAAAGTAACGATATTTGTAAAAGTTATTTTTCCTTCATAGCTAGATAAAACGAAGTCAATTAATTCGCTTAAAAGAAATGCGCCTAGGAGTTCTAGCCTAGCCAAAGTTTGTGACTTTATAGGCGCGACCCTAGATTTTGCAGATATGAGAGAAACAGATATATTGTTTTCCTCTTCTACACGAAAATATATGACGCCTGCGTATCCTCGAATTGAAGCGTCACAGAAGCCGATGATTTGACAGGTATTGGTTTGTGACAGTTTGATTTGTCGGGGTAATTGAAAATTGGAAAGAAGCGGGAATTCAGAACGAAGTTTATTCCAAGAGTCGATGATAGAAGAATCTGGTTTTTCGTGCCAGCCTATTTTCGATATCCACAACTGTTGCAAAATAAATTTTGCTTGTAGCAACAAGGGACAAAGAATACCTAAGGGATCGAAGATTGTCCCTATGATAGATAAAATTGAACGTTTGGTTGGGGGTTTGTCCTTCATTCGGCATTAATAAGAAAAAATGTCGTTTTTTGGATGCCATTGAAGTCCTAAAACTTTGATAAAGTGGGGTTCCTCCTTGTCGAAAGAGAGAGGCATTTGACGATCGGACTTTGGCAATGTTGCCAATAACTCAGGACAATTGCTTGCCCATTTTTTAAGTTCAAATCCTCCCGACTTCAACAAATAATTGAGTTCTGTTTGAAGGGAGAGAGCTTCAGAAAGCGAAGGGCTAGTTCCCAAGATATCGTCGATATAGATTGACGTTTTTAGAACAGTACTAGCCATAGGAAAACGTTCCTTTTCTCTCTCTGCCAGCTCATTTAAGATACGCATGGCTAGAAAAGGTGAGCATGTCATGCCAAAAGTGACAGTAGAAAGTTCCCACACTGAAAGTGGGTCATGTGGAGAAAACCTCCACAATATCCTTTGATAAGGACGGTGATAAGGATTGATAAGGACTTGACGGAACATCTGTTTGATGTCAGCAATGTAGGCAATAGGATTAAGACGAAACGTAAGGACTAAAGAAGCAATATCCTTTTGAAGTTTCGGTCCAGATAACAATGTGTCATTGAGACTAATATTTTTTGGGGTGACTGCCGAACAATCCCAGACTACCCTTAATTTTGTACTTAAACTTTCCGGCTTTAGTACGCAATGATGTGCTAAAAAACACGATACGTCGACCTTTGGTTGACTAGATACAACTAAACTTATATGATTAGAATCAATATAGTCTTGCATGAAACTTGAATAGGCAGTGTACAGATCAGGATTTTTGATTAATCTATTTTCTAGAAGTAAAAATCTACGATAAGCTTGCGGATAAGTATTTCCTAAGTCAGGGTTTATTTTATCTTTTAACGGAATATCTACCATGAATCTACCGCTCGGTTGCCGTACTACACTAGCAGTAAAAATTGATTCTGCCTGTTTTTCTTCCTTTGATAAGATTTGTTTTTAAGGCAAATGTTCGATTTCCCAAAACCTAGGGAGAATGACCTCTAAAGGAGGTGAATGACTCGTTAAAAAACAACTGGTTCGTTCCGTAAGACTACCTTCTTCGTCAACCTTTCCCATGACGACCCAGCCAAAGATAGTTTCAAGGGCTGAAGGCTGCCCTACCTGTCCAAGAACCCTGCCCTCCTTGAATATCTGTGCGAATAGCTCGCAACCAATAACCAGGTCCACAGGTCTAGATTTGAAATAAGATGGGTCGGCAAGTTTAAGGTTTTCCAAGTGTTTCCACTGATTATCGTTCAAAGAGAATGTAGGCATATTGGAACATAGTTGTGGAACAACAATTGCTTCGAAATTAAGTAAAGGAGTGACTTGTCCTTGTGGCTTAATGTGACATTGAACGAGCCCTTTGGAAGTAAAAGAAGACATCTGATTTAATCCGAATATTTCAGTGGTGTAACTTCGCCTAGGAAGATTAAGACGCTGAATACACTTTTCACTGATGAATCCTGTCTGTGATCCAGAATCAAGCAGTGCCCTTACAGATTGAAAATTTCCGCAACCGTCCATAACATCTATTATGGCGGTGCATAAAAGAAAGGTACTTGAAGGTCCTGAGGCATTTAATGACACATGAAGATTATTGACAGGTGGTGTGTGAATGACAGGACTAGTATCTTGGCTTCCAGACTCTTGATTAGTTTCTAAGATATAAGTTAAAGTGTGGTGCCTTTTACTATTGCAAGTCCTGCATGAATATTTTGATTTGCACGTATCTACACCATGCAAGGGATGAAAACACGCTAGACATAATTTTTTCTGCTTGACGAAAGATAGGCGATCGATAGGTGAGAGGTCAAGAAATGTTTGACATTTCGAAAGCACGTGACCTTGATTACACCGGAAACATTTTATTCCCGTACTTGAATTAGTTGAGGTGCCAGCCAGTCCTATAAAAGGCGAATTGGATGATTTATAGGTAGGCTTTTGCCCAAACTGATTTCGCATAGAATTTGAATTTTGATAGGTAGGCTTTTGCCCAGACTGATTTTGCATAGAATTTGATTTTTGATAGATAGGCACCTTTTTGGGTGCTGTTGATTGAGGAAGTGATTCCAAAACTTTACATCTTTTTTCTAGAAATTAAAAATGTGACTGAAAAGTGGGAATTTCGGTATTAGTATTGGCGTGACTCATTTCGAAATTTGAACGCGTCGGAATATCCAATTTTTCTAACAAAATGAAAAAAATAATAAAGTCCCAACTGTCAACGTCAAAGCTAAGTGATTTTAAAATTTCTAGGGATTCAGAAAAGGTGTCAATTAAATTACGCAATTCTTTAGCTGACTCGTTTTTTAAGGTGGAGTTCATAATTGAACTTAAAGCATCATTTGCGAGATCTCGCTTGTTTTGATATCTGTTGACTAATTTGTCATAAGAAATTTTATAATTTTGATCAGATAAGCTAATCCCCGATATCAATTTTAAAGGCTCATCCTCGATATATGAAAATAAATATTGAAGTTTTCGGACGTTACTTAGACTTTGATTTTGATCTATAATGTTATTAAAAAGATCGAAAAAGCTTGGCCATAATTTTTTATCACCTCGGAATATGGGAATACCTAACTCTTTGAGTTTTGGAGTTTCAGATTCGTTTTGTCGAACATATGATCCCGAAAGGGTTGGGGCCTCAACCGGAAATATTTTAGAGTAAACCTTCTTACACGCATAAAAATATTTACGAGCTTCTGAAAGGATCGCATCCTGTGTTTTAAACTCCTCGTCGTCCGAGTCGTCTATCAACATAATGACGTCATTATGTGCCAGCATGCATTTATCGAAGGTTTCATCCAAATCGGAATACCTCACTTGAAACTCGTTTCTCGCTTTTTCATCCTTTTCCGCGGTCTGTGACAACACATAACACTCGGTGATCGCAGATAAAAAACCCTTGCGTTTTTGTACGGCTTTTTTGACAGACATGATTTTACCTTTGAAATGACGAAATTGTCGGTAAATATACAATTAACGCTAAATTAATGCTTCTGAAATAGAAAAATGACGAATTGTCGAAAATATGCACTAATTTATCGCAATTGATGAAAATTATTTTAAATATCGAAATGATATGAAACATCCTAACATAAATGAGAAATGTTTGTTTTGTTTTGATTCCTTCGCTTTGTTTATACCACGCGGTAGACACGTGCACTGCGCTGCACCACACCGACGACTTTCTCTTGTTGCAAATACGATGCGAAACAATTCAAGGCCGCCTTGTTTGGCTTGGCGTGAAAATAATTATTAATACCGTCGTATGGATTTATTATTTTAAATAATTAATTCGGTCGAAGGAGCACTTATGTTAGCTCGCGGTAAGAAAAACGATAAATGCAATGGACTGTAAATATTTAATTATTGAAAGCGCGAGCAAACATAAATATATTGATATGAAATTACGAAATAATCAAACGTCCATAGGTAAAATATTGGTGTCACACAACGGTAATCAGATACAAATGCACTCACCAGTTTTGCAGCCCCTTTCTCCACGTTCTAAGGGGCCCCTGATTGGATCTAATGATGTCACCACGTAGCTGAAGGGCTGAAGTTTCTAGTTCTATGCTTCAGTACACAAAAATCGAGCACTTTCAGGTGTAGATATTTGAAATAGTTGGAGAACGAAATTAACACGCCATTTTCTCGAGGCGGTCGACAAGGATCTCACTGGTTGTTGGGGCGCATGTCCAAATACGCGAAATGCGCTTTGTCCTTCATACAATTGTGTGGTTTTAAAAATATATATAAACAACCGCGAAATTTAGCGGGAGCTAACAGAATGTTCGGAAGCGCATCTCTAAAATGAATGTAAATTGTTCTTATATGGAACCACAATATACTTACAATCAAGAGATTGATTTTAATGAATATTTTGGTGAACCAATTGACACAAATGCCTTTGATGATATTTCAATAAATGATAATCAAGAACAAAACAGTGATCCAAATTTTTGTGTAGCAGCCTCGAAGACGAGTCAAACCTAGAACTAAATTATATTGATAACAGAAAATTTAACATATATTAAAATTGAAGGATATGGAAACAAACCTTTAAAATTTCTTCTAGATTCGGAAAGTCATATCCCTATAATACATCCAGATTTAGCAAAAAATTATTTTTCAAAATACATAACCATAAAACCTAACAAAATTAAAACTTCATGTGGTCAACAAAATACAAAATATGAAGTAGTAGTTCCAATAATTTAATTCTAAAGCAAATATTTTATTTACAGTATTTGACTTTCATAGATTCTTTGATGGCTTAATCAGTTTTCGTGATTTGAGAAACTTAGGTTTTAATTGGAACTTTCAAGAAGGTTATTTAAAGAAAAATAACATTTCCATACCAGTTCTTCAGTGCGCTCCTTCTGATTATGACTGTCATAATATATCAATCGGAGATAATGAAATATATAGAATTAAAGTTCCAATAAATGCCTATTCCGATGGTATATATTACATTCCAGAAATGAACATTAATTCACACTGCTACATACCTGATTGTATTACAAATGTAAAAAATGGACAAGGCATTGTAGAAATTCACAATGTGGGTTTAGAAAAACCACTACCAGTATATTCGTTGCAAGAATTTGAACCACTAGAAGTAGACAATAAAAATAAATTTGCCTGTGTCCATGAAAATCAAATTGAAAAACCTTTTAAGATTGGATCATTTAAATCAAGAAGAAAGAGAAAACATAACTAAAGTATGCAAAAAATTCTACACCGTATTTTAGTTTCCTGACCAACCTTTGTCCAGTACTAAGCAAACACAACATTTAATTAGAACTGTTGATGAAGAACCGATATTTACAAAATCTTATCGTTTCCCTGACGTTCATAAACAAGAAGTTAGGCAACAAATTCGACAAATGTTAGAGGACAACATAATCCAAAGTAGTGCAAGTCCATGGTCAAGCACAATCTGGATAGTTTCCAAGAAGCCTGATGCTTCTGGAATTCAAAAATGGGGGATCGTGATTGATTATAAAAAACTTAACAATAAAACCATTCAAGATAGATATCCAATTCCAAACATCAAAGAAATTTTGGATAAATTAGGAAAAGCTCAGTATTTCACAACTTTGGATCTTGCGAACGGTGTCCATCAAATAAAAATGCATAAAGACAGTATTAAGAAAACTGCATTCTTAACAGATAAAGATCATTTTGAATTTTTACGAATGCCATTTGGTCTGAGAAATGCGCCTTCAACTTTTCAAAGAATGATCAACGAAGTCCTAAAAGAATATATTAACCAAATTTGCCTATGGATGATGTGATTTTATTCTCAACAAGTCTAGAAGAACATATTCAAAATCTAAGGAAAATATTCAAAGCATTTGAAAATCATAATTTAAAAGTTCAGTTGGATAAAAGTGAATTTTTAAAACGAGAAACAGAATTTTTGGGTGACGTTGATTCAGAAGAAGGTATTTTCCCCAATCCTGCAAAAATCGAAGCAATAAGAAACTTCTCAATACCAAAAACTCACAAACAAATAAAAAGCTTTTTAGGAATGATAGGATTTTATAGAAAGTTTATCAATAATTTGGCAAAGATAACAAAACCGTTAACAAATTGTTTAAGAAAAGGCAAAAATGTAGAACACACCAAAGAGTTCTTACTAGCTTTTGAAAATTGTAAAAATCTTTTATGTAACGATCCAATTTTAGTAAAACCAGATTTTTCAAAGATATTTCATTTAACTACAGATGCTAGCAAATTTGCACTTGGTGCTGTGCTAACTCAAGATGGTAAACCGATTTGTTTGCTAGCCGTACACTAAATCCTAATGAAGTAAATTACTCAACCACAGAAAAAGAATTACTAGCTATAGTGTGGGCGGTTAAATATTTTCAACCTTATTTATTTGGAAGATCTTTTATAATACACACAGATCACAAGCCCCCCGTATGGTTAGAAAACCTGAAAGAACCAAATTCTAATCTAATAAGATGGAAGCTGCTTTTATCTGAATACGATTTTAAAACGGAATATATTGCAGGAAAAGAATATAAAATAGTAGATACTCTATCTAAAAAGCCCACTGATCAACAGGAAATTGATTCTCTCTGTAATGAATCAGGTGATATAGATTTGGAAATTGAGAAATTTTTAAATGACATAATGGCAAACCAAATGATAAGAAATGAAGTTTATACATCTACGGTGCACTCATTGCAAGAAATGCCAATCTTATCTTTACCTTATTCGGAAAAACTTTTAAACTATCACTCAAACCATATGATAATTAAAATCACTGACTCATTTCCAACACCAACTTGTATTAAGGAAAAAGTTTTTAAAAACCAAAGATTTTATATAAACCTAAGAAGAAGAAATTTTGTTGAAGATGTTCAAGAATTCATAGCTAGTTTAAAACCAAATTCAAATTATTATTTGCATTTTCATAATAAAGAAAATGAAAGGTTTTTTATAACATACTTACAAGAAAAATTATTAAATTTACATTTATGACTAATAATATGTTCGAAATTCTTAACCGATGTAAGGATGGATAATGAAAGAGAAGATAACATAAACTATCATCATGTTTATAAAACTGGACATAGAGGTATACAAACCACATTAGAGCCACTAAAAAGAAATTACTATTGGCTAAATATGGATAAAGATGTTATTAACTACATCAACAAATGTAATATCTGTCAAAAGGCTAAATATGAAAGAAAACCAAATAATTTTGAATACCAACCAATACCAATAGGGTCTAAACCATTTGAAAAAGTTCACCTTGATACCTTGTCAATATCTAAACAAAAATATTTGACAATAATTGATACCTTTTCAAAATTTAGTCAAGCCCATCCCATAGAAGGAGCAAATTCTGTGAATATTTTGGATGCTCTATTAACTTTTTTTTCACATTACGGAGTACCTCATTATATAACCTGTGATGGAGGAAAAGAATTAGACAATAAACTATTCGTTGACTTTTGTAAATTACATAAAGTTATAATCCATTACACAACACCCAAAAATCCAAATTCTAATAGTTACATTGAAAGATTTCATTCAACTTTGTTAGGAAACATACGAACAAAAATACAAACTAATCCAAAAGAGCCACTTAACAATCTAGTAAAATATACATTACTCCATTACAATAACTCCGTACATTCTTGAACAAATTTTACTCCATTTGAAATTGTCACAGGTCATTTTGAAACTAAAGATCCTTATGATATCCAGGAAAAAGATATTGTTTCTAAATATGTTTCAGATCATAAAAACAAACTCAAAAATACATATCAAAATTTAAATGAAAAATTTAATAAACAAAAGGAAGAAAATCTGGAGAAAATAAATAAAAAAAAGGAACCCCCCATGATACTTACTAACACCGATGAAGTCTTTCATAAAAATGAAACTCGGGATAAACTTGCAATGAAGTTTTCAAAAATTGAACCAACTGTTCAAACGAAAAATAAAGTTAAGACCGATACTTCTAAGTATTCGAAACATAATCTTGAAATATTAATTTAGTTGTTTGTTTCAGGATGAACATACAAGTTCTTCTTGCTATCCTTTTATTCTATGCTAGTTTTAGTTTTGCTTTAATTCGGAAACTTAATAATTCGTTATTACCAGTTTATTTGGAAAATTCAAGTATAATTAACGGGAAGCATACTTTTGTAAGTTTTATAAATGTTAGCGATTACATTCATATCAAGAATAACTTAAAGAAACAATTGATGTTGCTTGATATGACTGATCAGAAGAATGATCATTTCATTATTAAAAGGTTAATTAATGATGCTTGGGATTTGTTTTATGAGATAGAACAATTAACTGAAACAATTTCTCCAGATGTTAGAAAGAAACGCGGCCTATTAAATTTTGGCGGAAAAACAGCTAAATAGTTGTTTGGTACACTTGACAGTGAAGATGGTGAAAGAATTAACTCTGTGCCTGAGAAACTAAACAAACATAATTTTGAAATTCAGACTCAAATCAGTGATCAAATATCTATTTCAAAAGCGTTTATATTTACTTTTAATAAAACAGTTTATGAAATAAACACTAATTTAAGACATTGTGAAAAGTTAATAAATCAATATTATAAGGACGCTAATACAACCATAATTGTCAATGCTCCTTATCTGTTAACAAATGAAATAAAAAGCTTACTAAATCATTTGGATCAACTTACAAATGCAATAACATTTGCAACTTAAATAGGGTTCATCCTTATTTTCTTTCCATGAAAAAATTGGAAACAATGATTGGAGATATGTCTCAATTATATAACCAAAATCAACTTGTTCAATTTAAAAATCGTCAAAGTTATTTTAACTTTTTGGGAATTCCATTAATTTTCGCAAAGGAGAGGATAGTTTTCTTGATTCACTTTTCTACAATAAGTTCATATCAACTTCAAACGTATTTTATTTACCCTATTCCTCTCCATAAACGAATCATTTCCCCTCCAAAACCTTACCTTACCCTTGGCAAGAATGGAGAATTTCTATACCAAGATGAACCCTGTGAGAAAATTGAAGAAACGTTCTATTGCAAGAATAACCTACATGAAGATGAAGACTGCATTTTCAATGTTTTGCTGCATCACAAGACCTCAAATTGCACGTCACTGTCAGCTAATTTGGTTAACGCTATTATTAGCCAAGTTACTTCAAGAAGTGTGCTAATAACAAGTCCTATAAACCAGCCAGTATCTGAATTCTGTAAAGATAATGAAAAGCATACTGATCTACAACCAGGCAGTTATCTGATAAACATACCAGATAATTGTCATGTGAAAATTGGAAAGGAGATATTTCGTACTACTGCTGGCAAGCTACCAGCAAAGGTAATTCAACTTCCAACCATGGATGTAACGTTGTTACCACTACAAGAAACTACAATTGAACTAAAAACAATGAACCTGGATGAAATAAAACCGATTACTTCAGTTATAAATGATCAGAAGAAACTTAAGCTATCCAATGAAGAAAAGCTGCATACAAACTCAATATTTTGGATAATTATTTCCATATGCTCCTGCATTTGTATTACAACAGTTATTGGAATAAAGTACTACTACAAAATCAGTTACCCATATCCAATATTTAGATTGTTTAGAACCAGAGGGCTTAGAAAAAGTTCGATGGAACTACCTACCGAAAATGTATCCAACGGACAAAAACGCAAGTCACAAAGTGAGCATACTAAATGCAAAAGACAAAAATCTGATAACAAAAGCCCTATTTATTCGTCTTAAAATAAGACTCAGTCATAGGCCTTTTCCTAAGGAGGGAGGAATTACATAGTATCTTTTAAAGCTAACCTACTATGTATTTTGAGCAATACTTTATAGCAGCCTATATATCAATACACCTGCAAGATAAGTTCCGGCAAAAATTCATGTAAATACTTTTGTTCGGAAGAAATGCAAGTATGATTTTTTCGCGAAGCTTATCTATGAAGATAAACTCCGGTATAAATGCAGACCAGCAGAATCCCACGCATTATTTTCAAGATAGAGTCCGGCATAAATGCTTATAGTAATTTTTCTCGTATGTTATCTCTATTTTTACCTTAGTAGGATTTTTACCGCATTATATCTATGCTTACATTAATTTTATTCGAATGTTATCTTTTTAAGTTAGTATAAAAACAAATGACATGTTAATTTTGAGAAGATTAGTTAAAGATCAGTTAACGAGTTGGGATTATTAAGCAATGTACTTAGATCCTAATAAACACATTTAATTAATTTTCCGTTGTTACTTTAACGTAAAACGTAATTGCGGCGCGAACCGAACCGAACCAAACCGAACCACCGGCGCGGCGAATTTATAAAAATATTTATTTTATTAATATTTGCATGGATACATGAAATAAGGAGCTAATTTTGGCAAAATAATATTTTTTCAATTTTTTTTTTGGTGCGGAGGCCCTTAATATACTTCCCCAAATGAGCCACTCGTTATCAATACAGTTTAGACGAATTAATTTAAATGATATTTTATGACGTAGGTGGAAAATTTTAAATAAATACCTATTTTAATTAAAATATAAATGATTGCAACTTCCCTTGTCGTGACATATTACTTCCACTTTCTTATCGAAATTCTAGACGGTCTAATATCTCACTTTCACCGACTTCAGGGACTTTGATGCAGGTGTTTTTAATTTTTGTCGATAACAATAGGTTCAAGTAATGTATCTAGCCTTTCGTGATACCAATAGGTTTACGTTTAAAAAGATAACATTTTAAAACTAATTAAAAAATCCCTAAACAAATGTTAAAGGTTCCCTAAAGTTTCTGGTCCCTTAAATTTAAGGGGGTCTTATATAATCTTCTTTCACCGACCAAAAACCAAACTACAGCTCAGCTACATCTAAGTTACACCCCAGCTACTCTCAGCTACCATTAGCTATAACTTAAGAACATTCAGCTACACTTCTGCTACACTCAGCAATATCTCATCTACACCATAGCCACACTTCAGCTAGACTCATATACACCTCAGCTACACTTAGCTCTACTAGGCTTCACTTTAGCTGTGCACTCAGAGACTTTTCCATACTTGTCCAGAGTTTTTCATAGTTTTTCAGAACATTTCCAAACCTTTTTTTAAACATTTTCAAGAACATTACCAGACTTTTCCAGGAAATCTCCAGACTTTTCCAGACTTGCCTAAAGTTCATCAGACTCTTTGGATTATTTCCAAACTTTTGCAGAGCATTTCCAGACTTTTCATTGACATTTCCAAATTTTTCGAAAAGACACAGGCTTCAATATAAATCTAAATGAATTACAAAAAATATCTAAATTGGCGGCCTCTCTGTGAAGAACCTATCCTTATTCCTTTTCTGAGAAAATGACCCTGTATATTTTTGTAAAATTTCATTTAAATAGATTTAGGTGTTCTCGAGTTATAGTAACAAACTCCTGGCAGCCAATCGGACAGACAGACAGAGCGACGGAAAACGGAGGGAAGTAAAAAATATTTAATCACATTTTTCTTTGCAATAAAACATGCAACATATGAAAACGGGTAGAAACTCATTCTCGGTCCTGACATGTGTGTCAGCTATTTTATATCATAAAAGTAATATCGTAAAAATATGTATAGCCAAGATAAATAAACTAGCAGCCTCTACTTTACTGAAAAATTTTGCGCATGTAACAGTACTTTTACATCACAGTTCTATGTAATCATGACTATTCATTTAATTTTGTGCATCCTAAGAGCTGTTTTACCCGACAATTTATTATTTTAATTTTTCAAGAAAAACTGTACCAAATAATAGAGAATTATTGAAATAAGGCCAGGCTATAATAGTGCCATCAGCTGTGATCTTTCAACACACGGCCTTTGTTTACTATGAACCGGAATAAATAGTGCCTTCTTTTATTAATTGAAAATAAAAGACGAAAGTTTTAAATTCGATTTTGGTATGTCAATTTTGAAGGACTAACTCTCAGTTTTCAATGTGAGTGTATCAAAATAGTGCCCGGCACAATTATAGCCTGGCTGCATTTCCAATAATTCTCTAAAAATGTTATCAAAATTATTAAATCTTCAAAAGATGTTTTTTTCAATTCATTGAAGGCCAACCATTTTTCATTTCAAAATATCCAGAAAAATTATATTGGCTTTTTGGTAGAAAAAATATGCAAAAAGACATTTTCATTTTATCTTTTATAAAGAAATTTTTATTTTAAAAAACAAAGATTTGCATTTTTTTTTAACTTATTCTTATCACCTATTGTATTTAAACCTAACTAAAATAAACTTATAACTTATCTAAATTTTAAACCATTTCAGACAACCTAATATACTCTAACTATGCATACCAAATATTGAAACACACTTGTATTTGTAACTTATTTTCATACGGAACATGCGAGTATAATGTTTAAATAATCTCTGTACAATACTTTTAGTGTTTAGTTAGATTTCGATTATGTAGTCAATGGTTAGTATAGTATAGTTAAAAGAAGATAGAGTGCGGTTTTAATACTAAATACTACTAATAAATAAAAAATATTTCAAATCAAGATAACGCTTGTTTGAATTCGAGAATATATCTTGTTTTGATTTGAGAACATAAATGCCTTGTTTGTAAAAAATGTTATTGTTTCTTTTTTCTCTTGAATCGTGGTTTTTATTCAAGAGAAGGAATGTCTTGCTTGAAAAAGTTAAAAATGGAAGAAGCCTAGCCATCGCTATCTAGATTTGAAACTTTTTGGGTTGTGATCATCTCACACCTCTATTAAAACCAAAATGCAACCGTGAGAGTAGACCAACAAACCTCAGAAACCATCAACATTTAAAACAGGGGTTCTCCAAGGTTGTGTTCTGTCACCTATTCTATTTAAAGCCTACTCCAAAGGAATCCTAAAAAGAGTGATAGACAAAGATAATGCAGGTTTAAAAGTAAATGAAGTTCCTATAATTGTAAGATTTGCTGAAGACACGGTGATTTTAGCTGAAAACCTTGAAGATCTACAAACAGTCATGAATAAACTTGTGCGATACAACTCAACATAAAGAAAATTACAAAGAAAACACAATATAACAACGAAAAGCTATATGTCATGGGAAAACCTATCGAGCAAGCGGAAACATACACCTATCTTGGAACTACAGTTATTTGTAATAACACTACACCAAGAAATGACACACATAGAAAAGGTGAGGTCAAATTACAACAGCACGAAAAGGGTCCAACGCAATAGAGGTCTATGCTTAAAACTGAGACTAAGACGAGCTAGATGTTAGGTTTTTATCACTCTGCGTTATGGCGTTGAGACGTGGACACTAAACGCAAAAACAATTAGAAGGCTCAAAGCCTTCGAAATGTGGGTGTACAGAAAAATTCTTTATCTTGGTCATGTGACTCGAGGACAAAGATATTCCCTGCTCCATGCTCATGCAAGGCAAAATTCAAGGAACATGAAATGTAGGCAGAAGAAGAATTTCCTGACTGCGTAATCTCAGGGAGTGGTTGGGATGTTTCTCGATAAAGCTTTTCACAGCGGCTGCATCCAGGATACGAATAGCCATTATGATTACCAATAATCGTCATTGAGGTGGCACCTAGCGAGAGAGAAGGTTGCCCGATTAAAAAAATTAATATTTCTTCAATATAGTTTATTACTTTTTTTTCAGTAATTCTTTGTTTAATTTTAAGAATGGTTTTTCTTCAGGTAAATAAATATACACAAACAAGTGATTTAAACAGTATTTCGATTTGAAATCTTTTCAAAGTTAGATATCAAGAAAAATAAAATATTGTTGGAAAGCAGACAATCGCTCACGTTAACTTGCTTTAAGATAATATTATCGAGAAAATACGTATTCTAGATTTGATATAATTTTTTATTTCAGTGTAACTTTTAAATTGTTTAATTTTGTAATTAGATCTATTAAAACCTCTTATCGAAATTTTTATTTAAGAAACCACCAAACAGCTAAATCCAAAGAAAACGAATGTTAAAACAAACAAGAAATAAAATTAAGGGTTATCAGCGAAACTTACTTAAAATTACATTCGTATGTTTATGTAATAAAGGCTTTTTTAATTTAATTTTATCAAAACTATGTGTCCATTGTGTTTTGGTGTTTAAGATGGGAGTATCAAAGCAAGTAATCTAATTTAAATTTTAACTCGGGAAATGTGTGTCAGTCCGGATTTTCTTTGAAATTGAATTTTCAATAAAATTTATGGTATTTAACACAATATGAATGAAATATTTAAATATCAACTTCTTACGTTTTATTCGATTCAATGGTAGGCCCAACCTGTTTATAGCACTAATTTAATAATCTTTCAGTAATTTTGCCAGCATAGAATCTTTGAATCAAGGACCTTCTTCTTCTTCAAATGGCATTACTACCCCTAATGGGTTTTAGCCCGTATAACTAGAGCCCGCCATTCTGCCCTCTCTGGTCCTATTCTTTGCCACCTACTTATTCCCATATTTTTAATGTCGTCTTCGACATCGTCTATCTATCAATTTTTTTTAAATACATAGTATATATCGCACCCTTAAATCTAAAGAGACGCAACTCAAAAATTTTGAAAATGAGTTTATGCAACAAAAATGCATTCAAATGTGCTTTTTAACTAAAGATCACAAACACTTACTTTGTTTACAATTTTTTGGGAATTTATGGAAAACTTTTGTTTATAAGCACAAAGTTTAAATATGAGCTTAAAAGACACCTTGTAAGTATTTTTATTGCAGGGACACATTTTTAAATTTTTGAGTTATATCTTTTTAGTTTTAAGTGTGCGATATGTTTTAAGTTATGTTATGTTTAATAACGTAGTGTTTATAAGATTTTCTAGAATTTGCCTCATAACAAATATTCCACATTGGTATTCTCCGATAGCCAGCTCAATATACTCCAATAGTCTGTTAGTTGTATAAAGTAAGAAGTTACTGGAATCGTCACGGCCATACATTACGTATGTGGGATAAGACAAAAATTTAAGACGAGTTTTTTTAGAGTAAGAACATGCAATAATTGTAATAAATGCAGCTTTTCTCTGGCTAGTGCTATATTCACCTACCCTATACTTTAACAATGTCAAAATATACGACTTTTTTATGTACAGTACCATTTTGATACTTCGGACACAGCGGTACCGCTACCGCCAAACTATCGAGGTATCCGGACTACTGCAGTATATTTTTACCTTCCTAGCCCGCACAGCAATGGCTTAGCTAGGTATTGTTTTCGACAAAAAATTTTTTTTTGAGGTAACGCCGAAAATTTCTTATTTGGGTGTATTTTGACCTACCCTAGCAGTATCGTCGTAACCGAACTGATTTTCATGAAATGTTTAGGTAAAATAGTATTAGATACTGTAAAGAGCTGATTAGATTTTGGTCGAAATTCATCAATGCTAATGACAGTTTTTTGACAGTTAAAAAGTTTCAAAAATTATTATTATTTATTTAGTCGGTTTAGAACGTTTTTCTACGTTGTCCGACGCCTATTCTCCACCTCCTTCGATCCTGACAATCATCTTCTGTCAGATTTTTTTGACTCATTGATCTTTGGATTGACTGTTGCCATTCTAGTTTAGGACGCCCTCTTTTTCTGCGCCCTATTGGTTGCCATTCTAGGACCTGCTTTGTTAATCTTTCGTCGTTCATCCGTTGTACATGGCCGCACCATATCAGTTGTCTTTTAGTGATGTCATCCGTTATGCTCCCTTCGATTCCCATTCTTTCTTTTATGATCTCATTTCTTATGTGATCTGTTCTAGATATTCTCATTGATCTTCTTATTGCATCCATTTCGACACTTTCCATTTTTGTTTTGTATTTTTCTGTTACGCGACAAGTCTCTATTCCATACAACAGCCTGCTTTTCACCATTGTTTTATATATGTTAAATTTTACATTCTTTTTTATCTCTCTGCTCCATAAAATACTGTTAAGACATCCAATAACCTTTTTTGCTTTTACTATTATTTTTTCCACTTCTTTACAGTCTGTTCCTGTCTTATCAAATGTGACACCCAAGTATACATACTCATTGCATGGAGATATTACTTGTCCATTGTCTAGTTCTAACTCACTGGATTCGTTTCCAATACATAAGTACTGTGTCTTGTCCACGTTCACTGTTAATCCCCACTCTTGGTATTCTTCCATTAACTTTCTCATCATATACTCCATGTCCTCTTTATCATTAGCTACAATTACTTGGTCGTCAGCAAACTGTAGTGTGTATATGGTAAATCGGTCGTTAAGTTGTATTCCCATGCCGTGCACTTTCCGTTTCCAGTTTTTTAGAGCTACTGCGATATATATTTTAAAAAGAGTTGGAGAAATACAACATCCCTGTCTTAAGCCTTTGGTTACCAGGAATTCTTTTGAAAGTCGATTTCCAATTTTAATTTTAGATTTTGACCCTTTGTATAGTTCTTTTATCGCTTTTATGTATGTATGATTGATATTAGTCTGCTCTAGCACTGTCCATAGTTTTTCTACTGGAACGGTATCATATGCTTTTTGTAGGTCCACAAAGGTAACATGAGTCTCTATATTTCTGGCGCTCCTTTTCTCAATTACTTGTTTAAGACAAAAAACATTATCACTACAAGATCTGCCTGCACGAAACCCACTTCGCTTTTCTTCTTCTTGTTCATGAAAATCCTTCTCTATTAGATCTCTAAGAATCCTACCGTACAATCTACTGAGAGTACTAGCTACTGAAATTCCTCTGTAATTGTTGCAATCCAGCTTGTTTCCTTTTTTATGTATTGAGGATATGAATGCAATTTTCCAATCATCAGGTACTGGATGTCCGTTTATGCATTGATTGATAATATATGTGAGATTTTCGATTAGTTTCTCTGATCCATATTTGAGCATTTCAGCATATATTCCCCCAGGTCCGCTAGCTTTTCCGGATTTAAGCTTTTTAATACTATTTTTTATCATTTCTTTTTCGATGATTACTTCCTCTCCGTGTACTTCTATGTCTCTCCTCGGAGAGGCTGCCAGATATTCGGGTCTCGTTTCCTGCAGCAGTCCCTTGTAGTGTTCTGTCCATTGTTCTGGTTTGATGATCTGGATGATTACTTTTTCTTTTGTTGGGTTTTTTACTGTAGAAATGAATTTCCATACTTCAGAACTCTGCCTACCTCCTACGTGTGTATTGATATCGTGGCGTTTGCGCTCGAACAGTTCATTTTTTTCTGTGCATATCAAATTTCTCAGCTGTCTTTTGGTTTTTCTGTAGATTTCTAGGTCTCTTTATTCTTTAGTACTGAGCCATTTCAAGTATGTGCGTTTTTTCTCTTTAACCATTTCCTGTATTTTTTCCGTCCACCACATCTTCCTGCTATTTCTATTATCTTGGTATCCAACAGCTTCGATGCTTGCCTCCTTCAAGCTTTTCACTATGTTTGTATATATCTCTTCAAATGAGTATTCTGTGTTTATTAATTTTTTATCTAATCGGTTCTGATACAATCTTTGAGTACTTTCGATTTCTAGACTTCCAAAGTTGTATTTTTGATTGTCTTCGATGCATTCTAGGTTTTTATTTTCTTCAATACTTTCGTCATTATGTGTTTTTCTGAAAGAATATTTGCTTTTACCAGATGGTGGTCAGATCCACAGGTAATACCACGAAGTGCTCGCACATCATACCACTTTAATTGCGAGTGTTGTCCACCTATAGCATAGTCAATGATTGATTTAAGATTTCTTGTTGGCTGAATCCAGGTATATCGATGAATATCCTTATGACTAAAAAAACCATTATTTATTTTTAGGTTGTGGGTTTCACACAATTGCATCAGTCTCAAGCCATTATCATTTGTTACTTCTTCTCCAAATGGTCCTATCACTTTGCTCTGGGTGTGTCTACCAGTTCGGCTATTAAAATCGCCAAGCATAATTATTTCTCTGATATTACCGATTTTGGTGATAGTCTCATCAAGTTGGTCAAAGAACAGTTGTTTTGTAGCTACTTTTTCGTCATCTGATGGTGCGTAGACTGCTATTATGCTTATATTATGACCAAGCATCTTCATGTTCACTCAAAGTATGTTTTCACTAATGCAATCGTAGTCGGTAATCTTATTTTTTAGGTTTTTCTTTATTAATAAGGATACCCCTCTGGCTGCTCTTCTTTCTTTTGGGACTCCAGTGAATATATGGACGAAATTGCCGACACTATTCGTACCTGTTCCTTTCTTTTTTGTCTCTGTAAGTGCAATGATATCGATCTTACAATTCTGCACTTCGGTTGCAATAAGGTCCAACTTTTGATTCACTCCCTGTACGTTCCATGTAGCTATATTCATAGTCCTTTGTCTTTGCTTTTTTCGTCTTTGAGAATTTCCATCTATTGCTCCGAGGCTTTGTTTAGGCTTTCAAAAATGCTAATTTTTAACGGAACGTCGCATCAATATACAGTTTTCGGAATATTGTAACGCACATTTTTTTCAAAAATTTAACCAGAAACTTCGTAGGAGCTACGTTTTAGAGATATTTACACATTAACTGTTTTTAAAGTTCATATAGCATGGACTTTACTTGGAGTGTGCTAATGGGTTAGGAAGGTATCAGATCCGTTATGGATCCATTTATTTAATATATTTTTTTTACTAACTGTAGGTTTAAATTAAGGATGGGAATAACCCGGTCGTTTTTAATAACGTTACCAACGCTACCGCTGTTAAAAACGTTAACGTTATTAGATATCTAAATAACGAGCAAGAAAATAGTTTTTCGAAAAAAAAATAGTCCTCAGAAAGAAGAAGAAAACTAGTTTCTTTTCACTTTTTAATCAGTAACGTGGTAAGGTCTTGATTTAAAGAGTGGTAACCATGGTAACGTTGGTAAATTTTATTTAATTTCGATTTTTTTTATAAAATATATTTAAAGAACACAAATAAATATATTCTCCGTGTATAATGAATGAAGAAATTAAAAAAATATATGCTTTATTAATTATTAAAACAATGAACTTTGAGGAAGGAGGAGGGGTTAATGCAAAACGTTAAAAATAAAATAGGTATTTAGTGAAACAAACAACAAAAAGAACGAAAGCGAAAAAACGAACATACACATCATTTTTCTAAATCTTAACCTATTACAGTAAAAGAAACGTCTGGATTTTTCAGCAAAGCTGCTTAAAACCTCTTCTGCTACTTGCTTATTTTTTCCTAAAATTAATTTCCGGTGTACACGCATTCACAAACCGCTTAATCTATCCTTTGCCTTTGTGGATTTTAAACCAGGTTTGACTCTGCTTAGAGTACTAAAAGATCGTCCTACGGTACTGCATGGTAATGCTAGCAAAACACGTAAAGAAGTTTATGTTAATGGACAAAAAAATCCGCTTGCTTTACAACTTGTGCTACTTCCAAACTTTTTAACACCTCTTTGTTAATTTTTTTGTCTCTCCACAAGTTGTACCATAATTCAGCCTCATCGTCAAGCCCATTTAAATGATAAAGTTCTGAAAATCGTTTAGTGATCATCTTAAATTTTTTAAATGATGAATTCAGCATAAAAAACGGATGAAGTGCAAACTGGTTGGTTATCATCGGAAAAGTCATGCTCTAAAGACATTATCAGAGGCTCCAATTAACGTCTTTTCCAGTAATCTGGTAGGTTAAATGCTGGAGCGGTCATACGATTTTGCTTTCGCCCAACTATCCTTGGCACCTGTACAGCGTGTCCCAAATTGGGCACTTTTAGGGGGTTTAAGGTACTTCTAGGGGAGACAGAGAAAAACTTACCACGCATTGCGAGGCTCAAATTTCAAGAGAAGACTTATAGTGAAAACCGCATTTTGAAATACCGTCTCGTCTTTGAGCTACGGGGGCTTTTTGAAAAGTCTGCATTTTGGAAGGGGGTCTATAACTTCGTTATTAGTGGAAATTTTGATTTAGACTAAATTGCAATTTTATAGACTTTGTCACGAGGAATCAGCCGCTAAATTAAATTTTAACTGTCACTGACATATGTTGCATTTTTTCTTATGGAATGGCCTATATTTTAATTAATTTTCGAATTCGCAATTGAATTCTTTTTAAAATTATGTATCATATGTCATTGTTTGATTAAGCGGTTTAGGAGATATTCAGCTTTTTCACTAATTTCTAGTGCGCTATGATTTTTTGCTGAGGCAGGTCAAGGCACTCCAGTTACACAGTAAAATTTTAACATGTCAGACTTTTCATCGTTTTGATACATATTTCAAAATAAAATTAAAAACGCTTTTGTGCAAAATAATTTCACATCAAAGCGTAATGTCAAATTGTTTAAACCCAGATAGCACATATCAAAACAACGTTAAAAACACACACTTTTTTAAGTTTAGTAGGCCGCTTTTTAACGTTATTTTTAAAACCACGTTAATATCACACCGAAATAACGTGGTTTTGAAAATAATGTTAAAAAGCGACCTAGTGTTTTTAACGTTGTTTTGATTTGTGCTATGTGGGAACAATTGAAAACAATGAAAAAACGCCAAGACGCAAGGCCAACTTGATTTGCATAGTATAAGACGACAAAACTATAGGAGCATTGAAGTATGATTTGACCGCAAGGCTTTCATGTCAATGGCGCATGGCGTCATTCAACGCACACTAGATAAAAATAAAAAAACTTTAATTATCTCCGAAACTATGACATATGTTACATCATTTTGAAAAGAATTCAATGAAGCATTCGAAAATTAATTAAAATATAGGCCATTCCATAAGAAAAAATGCAACTTTATGTCATATCTTAAAAACTAAAAGTGACAGTTAAAATTTAATTTACCTGGTGAATTCCCCGTGACAAAGTCTATAAAATTGCAATTTACTCTAAATCAAAATTTCCACTAATAACGAAGTTATAGCCCCCTTCTAAAATGCAGACTTTTCAAAAAGCCCCCGTAGCTCAAAGACGAGACGATTTTTCAAAATGAGGTTTTTACTTTAAGCCTTCTCTTAAAATTTGAGCCTTGCAATGTGTGGTCAGTTTTTCTCTGTCTCCCTTAGAAGTACTTTAAACCCCCTAAAAGTGCCCAATTTGGGACACCCTGTACGTAACTTGGTAAGGTTTTCGGCATATGTGCTGGCTTCAGCTAAGATAGTGTTCATGACTTCTTCTGCAGATTAGCGATTATGTTTAATTAGATCTAACGCTCCTTTAATGCGACTTCCAGGTTGCAATAAATCTTAAGTTTCAGATTTTGCAAGATGTTGGCCACAGGTTTCAAAACCGCAAAATACTTGGCTATCAGGCACAGGAAAATTATAAATTAGTTGCAAAATTGCCGTCTTCTGAGAGTTTTTGAAGGCCTTTAAGGATGCCCATACACAGGGCCGTATCTGGATCAAAATTTTGGGGGGGGGGGGGGGGTTAGGCCAGTGGAATTTAAAAAATTGTGGGTTTATTGAATATGAAAAAAAGGTTAAACTTAAAAAACACATTTCTATTTAATATTCGGAGGGGGTTTGAACCCCCAAAACCCCCCTCAGATACGGCCCTGCCCATACAGTTGTCTTTAAATACAGTAATACTTTACAAAGGACAGAAATATCCTTCAGACTAGATATTGTTATGAATAAGTGTATCGATTTTATAATAATATCTGGCTAGGAATAAGTTTAAAGTTCTTCTTCTTCAATCTTGATTGATTGTTTGGAAATTGGGAACTAATTAAATTATTTTCAACATTTAGGGGGGGGCATATGCCCCTCCCTCTGTACGTTCATGAACTACATCAAGCAATCCCCGCCGTCAATTTAACGGTAAGTATGTGATTTGCCAAACTTGTTTTGTGATTTACCATACTTCATGTCGTGGGAATCTGAAATTCGCTTCGGTTTGCGCATCGAACTGCAGATCAGACAGAGGTAAAAATGGCAAAGTGTCCGGTAGTAAGAGGCGCGTGTCCGCATTATAGAAGTTGTACTGTACCTTTACAAGAATGGTGTCCAAATTTTAATTGGCGGTAAAGTGTTCATTGCCAGTTAGGGAATCGGACAATGCACCGCGGCCGATTCGCAGCAGCCAGCGGAGGGGACAATTCGCCGCCGACGAGGTTAAAGATTGCAATTTTGTTTATTTCGTGTAGTGAAATTATTTTTTTTTGTATAAATTAGCTTTTTGAATAACTGCTTTTTAAAAAGTATTATTTAAAAAGAAATTGTAAAAAACAAATTTTATGAATTAGTCTTTTAAAAAACTACTTTTTAAAAAAACATTTTTTTTGTGGAGTGATATATTTTTTGCAAAAATTTGGTGGTAAAGACGCAAAGATATGTTTGCGATGAATTGACCACGGTTAGGTTTAACATAGATTTTTTGCTCTCTCAACAAGAGGAGTGGAGCTATGATTTAAGAAAAAATAAGTTAAGTTAGAATAAGTAAAAAACAAAAGTTCTCGCTCCGCAACGAATTGGACCGCGGGGAATTGAATGGTCCCATTGGCTGCAAACAAATTGTCCCCTACCCGTCAGTTATACATATTATTATGTCAGTGTTATTCTTTTAGTTCTTTTATTCCTTGGGAGTAAAAAGTAAAACTCGGTGTACGTAATAGTATATTACATAACAAGAGAAGAAAGTGACAAATTTAACACGAGCGTGAATGTTGTGAACGAGCGCTAGCCGAGTGAAACAACACGCGAACATATCAGGGGTGGACCAGGAAATTTAATTTGGGGGGAGAAAAATATTGATAGTTGGATATCGATTTTTTGCGTGTGCATAGTGACCCGGAGGAATGGAACACTTCGCTGCAAAAATTTTTGAAAAAAAAAAGTAATTTTTGCCCACTCGCTGTCGACACAATTTGCCACCGGATAAACTCGCCGCCGGTCACCGTGGTTTCAGTTTGTGTTTTTGACAGGTGTTTAGATTTCCGGAAACAATGCAATTTAGTATTTTATGTGCGGAAATAGTTATTTACCTAACTAGTGCGGAAAGTGATACTTTTACGCACGCGACGGCAGTTGCCCGAACGACGCTTTGCGGAGTTCGGGCACGTCGTCACGGGCGGAAAAGGCACTTTCCGCAAGAGTTAGGTACAAAATTTTTCCTAGTTGCATAAAAAGCTTGGTTTTACATTTTAATATATTTGGTATTTTTTACATTAAAACAGCAAAAAACAAACTCTGTTTTCATTTTTAATTTAATTGAGTTTATAAATGGGTCAATAAGTCTAATTAGGCCTCATTTTTAATTTAATTGAGTTTATAAATGGGTCAATAAGTCTAATTAGGCCTAAAATTCACGGCGTGCGGAAAGTTCAACTTTCCGCACGCAAATGCGTGCGTAAAAGTGCACTTTTACGCACGCAAGTAGGAAAAGTACTTTTATTTAAAATTTCTGCACACGGTTGAAATTTGTACACGGGTGATATTTAACGTTTTCTGGTGATGCAAATTGTGTGAAACCCATCATTTTCATATGTGGTCATAGGAAACAGTTGTATGCCTCGGTAGTTTTGGTAGTTTAACTTATCCAGGGGCGTGCGGTCCAAGTAAGCATGGGAAGCATTGCTTCCCCTAATAAATCACAAATTGTTAATAAAAATTATTTTGTTAACAGTTTATTATCAAAATTTGACGTAATTGGTGTCAGTCCTCTAAAAAAATACTCTGCCAATATATGGCCCCTAAGCTCACACTAGGTACTATAGTTATAGTGTACTTGTGAGCTAATATAACTAAAAACTGAAATATATTTTATTCAACTCCAGACTAAATTACCTTTTGTTTGATACCACACAAGCCATGATTTGAATTAAACTCAAATTTTTACCCCTACCCCCGCCCTTAAAAAAAACAAAAACTAAAATGTATTTTGTTAAACTCCGGACTCAATTACCTTTCGTTTGATATCACACACGCCATATTTTCACTTAAACTCTAATTTTTGAAATCTACCCCCACCCTTTTATTTGGTTTGTGTTCGATGGATTTTGTTCATTTTTAAATGAGACCATCTCGACCCAAGAGCCAGCCTATTTCATTAAAATCAGCCAAGCGGTTTTTGAGTTATGCGCGTTGGTCGTTACAGACAGACATACAGACATACAGACATACAGACAGACAGACAGACAGACAGACGGCGCAACAAAAAAGTTTCAAAATCATCTGAAACGCAAAGATATATAAAATTTTTTGAAATCGGAGCAACTTTTTTTTTTTCGAAAAAATTAGGATCACCATAGCTCACACTACTATAGTATAGTATATGTGTGAGCTAAAAAAATAAAAAACTAAAATGTATTTTGTTAAACTCCAGACTCAATTACCTTTCGTTTGATATCACACAAGCCATATTTTCACTTAAACTCTAATTTTTAAAATATACCCCCACCCTTTTTTTAAAATAAATTAAAATGTATTTTGTTTAACTGCAGACTTAATTACCTTTCGTTTGATATCACACACGCCATATTTTCACATAAACTCTAATTTTTGAAATCTACCCCCACCCTTTTATTTGGTTTGTGTTCGGTGGATTTTGTTAATTTTTAAATGGGACCATCTCGACCCAAAACCCAGCCTGGGTACCAAATTTCATTAAAATCGGCCAAGCAGTTTTTGAGTTATGCGCGTTGGTCGTTACAGACAGACATACAGACAGACAGACAGACAGACAGACATACAGACAGACAGACAGACAGACAGACAGACGGCGCAACAAAAAAGTTTCAAAATCATCTGAAACGCAAAGATATATAAAAAATTTTGAAATCGGAGCAACTTTTATTTTCTCGAAAAAATTAGGATCACCATAGCTCACACTACTATAGTATAGTATATGTGTGAGCTAATATTGGACAAAATATTTTTTCTTTGATCATGTGGAAAAATTTGACCAAATTGCTGCGAAAAAAATTTTCCAAACAGAAAGGAAAATTGACGGCTAAAAAATTTCTTCCCCAATCCCAAATTTTACCTCACGCCACTGAATTTATCACCTTTTTTTAAATTGGTTGTATAAGTCGCAGGGTCCATTCCTCACGAATTTTTTATTGTGTCCAGATTTCTGTAACTAGCTCGTGTAGATATACGTCGCCATTGATTTTTACTGCCATTTTTTATTAGCTCAGAGGGTATGCTGTCAGTGTTAATCTATCGTTGCTGTTCATTGTCAGCATCTCTCACTTATAGACCAGGCAAAAATTTAGGAGTTCCAAATAATTATTGTGCCTCTTAACCAAATTTTCTACACATATACAGTACTCTTTTGCGGTTCCAAAAACCTACTTCGTTAAGTTTTTTATTAACTTTTCTGTGGCGTAGACACGATTTACTGATATATGCATGGGCGCACCCAGGGGGGGGGCCCGGGGCCCGGCCCCCCCCCAAGCCTTAGATTTTTTAATATATTTTGTACATATTTATAAAACATGAAAAATACCTTAAAATTGGACATCAGGAGGCTTCGGGCCCCCCCCCAACCCCAAGCAGTGGCGTAGTTGCGAAAAGACATGATGCCCTTTTTTTTTTTGGTCGCAAGTTTTCTGAGGGCGCCCTTCGTAGCTGTCGGGCCCCCCCCAAGACACATTCCTGGGTGCGCCACTGATATATGAGATTCGTACAAACATAAGAATCTGCGAACCAGAACATCCAGACAAAGAATTAAACCATCTTAAAAACGCAGTCGAAGCAAATGGATACACTCAAAGCGACATAGATAAATGTATACGAGCAAAGCCGATCACTAGAAGTAACAGTAGCGGTGGGCTGAGCAGCCGCGAAGTTACTTCAAGAGCCTTTCTGCCCTACATCCCTAGATTGACGGATAGGATCGGACGTATTCTGAGAAAACACAACATAAAAACGATCATCAAGCCATCTATGAAGATCGAGAACCACACCAGATCTGCGAAGGATATAAGGGACCAACTAAGTTCTTCAGGGGTATACCGCATTCCCTGTACCTGTGGAAGTATCTACATCTGAACAACCAAACGGTCTGTAAATACAAGAATCTAAGAACACAAAGCCAACTGTCGACTCGGACACACGAAAAAATCCGCAGTTGCAGACCACACACTAAACAATGAGGACCACCGAATAAAATTCGAGAACACAGGTTCTCTACCCCACCTCTTCATACTATCCAAGACTCTATAGAGAAGCAATCGAAATTCATAAACACCAGCAGAACTTCAACGGATCTGAAGAAACCCTTAAAATTAACAGAACATGGGTACTGGTTCTTTAAAACACTAAACGGCTCGCTTACAACTACAAAACTGATTCTCGGGAAAGTGATCAATCACCGACTAGCTCTGAAATACGCCCCGCCCACCAGACCTTCCAATGAAATGTCAAACTGGTGTACAGAAAATTCTCTTAGGCTTAACATGGGGAAAACTGGCTTACTAACTTTTCGCAAACAAATCAAAACTGATGAATCTTTATATGTTCAGTTCAATGGAAAGTCTATACCAGTTTTGGAATTTACAGATTTCTTAGGAATCACAATAGATTCATGTCTCCGTTGGGAACAACAAATAAATAAATTAAAAAAACAATGTGCTGTTATAAGACGCCTTAGAGATCTGGTTTCATTTGACAGTCTTAAAACATACTATTATGCGAGTATACATAGTGTACTGTCATATGGTATTATTTTTTGGGGGTCCTCCTCTTTTGCAATGGATGTTTTCCGAACGCAAAAAAGAATCATAAGGTGTTTACTAAAACTTAAACCAGGCACTTCATGTGCTCAGCACTCCACCAGACTAAGAATACTGACAGTGCCATCTATATATTTCCTACAACTTGTTATTTTTGTTAAAAAACACAAAGCCCTTTTTCCAACAAATAGTGACAGATACGGCAGTAATATGACTGTTGAAACCAGACCCAGAGCTGAGCTCGCTATTTCTATGCATAAATCAAAATTTTTGAAAAGGGACCATTTTATAAAGCTATAAAAGCCTACAACAGTTTACCAACAGAGATCAAATCAATTGAGAATGAAATAAAATTTAAAAACGCTACAAAAAACTATCTTTACCAAAAATGTTTATATGTATTTATTTAAGTGATTTACTTACTAATTTAAAAATGAAATAACATATTGTTCCAACTATTTTGTACAAATTTTTGACGTTGCTTTGTCAAACATTGTTTTGATTTTGTCGGCAATAAATGTTTTGAGTTGAGTTTGAGTTTGAGACCGTATATAATCTGCGCCCGTGAGAGACTAACCACCAGTCTTCAAGAAGCCGACAAACAGTCAAGATCTCCTGAAGATGCCATCCACTCGAGATGATGAGACGTCGAGAACGAATTTTCAACGACGACATCCGAACAGCCCGAAAGCACACCCACCATTGGACGATGGCCGCGAAAGCCTTTCACAATTTATAAGTTTCTTATTTATTAAATTTGTTCAAAACCGGGAAAACCCTGTATATACTGCCTACACTTTTCAAAAGCTGTCGAAATTTCAAATATAATAATGTAATATGCTGTTACAATTTTTTTTGAAATTAAGGAAAAAGCCCAAAACAAAAAACAAATAATACGGTTTACCACAAAAACTTTTTGTAATCTCTCTACTACTTATGGTTAATAATAAAAGTCGTTATGAAGTGTTCTTTTTAGAAGTTTGATGATGGACCCGTTCACGGGAAATTAATAGATAAAATCATCAAACTAAATTTCACCCTCTAGGCCTTTAAGTTTTGACCACAAAAGGTATTGTTTTAGATAATGTCGGCAATGTGATACTTGGTTGTTTCTTGACCTAAATTAGTCACCTTTATTACTTGTTCTGATGGCTGATCTGACGGCTACGCTACGTTTTGTTCTAACGAATCAGTTTCTAAATAATAACCACAGAAAAATGATATAATAATAACCCTAAAAAGAGCTAGAAGTTTTATAGCCAATTCTTTTGAAAAAGTTAATACGCCTCTTTTCGTCCACGGATACTGTCTGGCGCTGTTGAAAAATTGCACATGTGTCAAAGACAAGTACGCAATTCAAGTAGGCGCGGCGTGTCAAACATGAGAAACAGGACAACTTTAGAAAGTTCACAACTTTTTCATTTGTAAAAACCTCAAACCAATTTTATTTTGTTTGAATCATAGTGCACTTTTTTCAAATATATCAGTGGCATTTTTGTATTTTCTGTGTCTGAAAAAACATTTCCAACATTGTGTTTCTTCCGTATTTTTTGCGTATTTTAGAGTAATTGCCGATTTTGCGAATAAATCGCTAAATACAAAAAATATGAGAATTAACAATTTGTATACATAATAGATACAATTTTTACCCTTAGTTGCAAAGTTCTCGAGTTATGCTTACCTAACCGTATAAAAGGACACCAAAATGTTATTTTTTTACGCAAGTTCCAAAAGCAGAAAAAAGGCAAGGTATTAAAACCTAGGGTCCCTCTACGTTGACATATTTAAATATAATATTATATCCAAATATGTCAACATACAGGGACCCTGCTAAAACCCAAATGTGATTAATTATTTATTTATGCCTCTTGATTCATAGTACATGTATGACAAATTTCATTAAAATATCTAAAGTGGTATTGTAGATATTAATAATAAATGATTTATTTTTGAAGACTTTACCACCCCGTATCTCAAAATGTAAGACGTTTAGGAGATATGTTCTTATGAAGTTTTTTTCTTAAGATGGGCCCAAAAATCACCCCCATAAATATTGACATTCAATAAGAAAACACCCTGTATTTTCTATATAAAGCCAGACAATAATGCATAGCAGAAATGATTGTTTAAATTGCAATGCAATGTAAGCCAAATTAATATTTTATATTCTTCACCCCCATAAATATTGACATTCAATAAGAAAACACCCTGTATTTTCTATATAAAGCCAGACAATAATGCATAGCAGAAATGATTGTTTAAATTGCAATGCAATGTAAGCCAAATTAATATTTTATATTCTTAACGAAAGCATTTAAAATCGTTGCGAAAATACGGCTATTTATTTATATCGTTGTTTAATGGCATACTTATTACAATCTAAAGTATTTCACAATATAATTTGTGCGGCAATCAATATTGGCTTACATAAGTTGAAGCACAAGAAGCTTTACAAAAACCTCTTACAAGAAAATATATTTTCTTTAAAACTTAAAGCACACACAAAACTTTTAAGTATCTTTCAAGCTGATTCAGTTCAGGATTCAGGTGAAGTCCGATGCTTCTGTCGTGAAATCTGAGAATTGAATTTACAAATCTGATAAACTTTACTTAAAAGTTTTTAAACAAAGCTATTATATATCTTTATGCACAACATATTTAAAGAAATAAAAAGTTAATTAAATAAATACCTAGACCAAAATTTACATGCTATCTCAAGTCGAATTAATAAATCACAAAATTAAATTTTGGCGAAAATAACTGTAATTTTATATCTTTGTTAATTGGAATTTTAAGGTATTTAATCTTAAATAATTGTGGATAAGTTTCAACATTTACTTACATTTTGTCCAAACCTAAGAAGCTGCACAAAAACGTCTTAATTGTAAATGTCTATGTAACGTTAAATTGAACACAAAATTTTACAGCTTAAGCTGATATAGTTTTTAAAGTTATTTATTTAAATCTATACGTCCTCTGACCCACAAACTTTTAAAAAAATTAACATTTTCATTGAAAAACACACGATTTTTAAGGTTTTGCGATCTCTGCAGTCAGGGTGGCCTGGCATACGATCCTGGTCACGTAAACAAGCCGAGTGCAAGCTAGGCCCCGTGTTCGAGACGAGAATCGTGTTTTCAGCTGAAAGCTCTCCCCACAAGCTTGGGGTTTGATTCGACGCACTGTCGACCGTTGTTAGCTCAAACTACATAGGTAGCAACTTTAAGATACAAAATCTAGTTAGATATGTCTGTACCAGATCTAAAAAAACATTCAGGAATATAATTCTAAAGTGTTTCTTGACAAACCGTGCAGACAGCACCAGGAAGTTCAATGGACGTCCACTTTAGGTCCAATGAACTTCCTGGATTCAGGATTGAGTTAAAATAGACGTCTACTGGACATCGTCTGCTGTCTGGGTAGGTAGATTTTTTATTAAAATTCGAGAAAGAATAGTTCCCAGTCCTGCAGTCCCATATTTCATCAGTTTCATCTCACATTTCATAGGTTAATAGCAAGGCAACAATAGCACCGCCAAGAGTAAAGTTGCCGTTAAGTTGTTCATAGACACGCATGCTTGTCATACGAGTGTGTGTGGTAGTTGTACGTTTTATTCGTGATTCATGCTATACGTATCAGAACCGTCACGTCTTCCCGCACCGTACCGCCAACGATCGGTGGGGGGCATGAAGTAGTGCCACAAAGCCATGGCACTACCGTATTTTTCTACAAAAACACGTTTTTTTTTTTTTAACATCCTTATTGGTTTTTGTTTTATTTTATGCATTTCTTTTCCATTTATGTATTATATGAAATTCGGTAGCCCTGTGCAATGCAGTGGATCACACTCCTACTCGGTGCGACGGCGAAACCCCAAGCAGCGTCGAACACGCTGCCACTTTTCTCTTGGCTCCTTCGAATAGAGATAGATTTTATGTGCAACCTATATGAGCGACAGTGATAGGGCCAATGTTGAGATTTTAGCGTTGTTCAAAGAAATTTTATGCCTGGCACAGCCCACCAGTTAGTAGTATTACCTTAGAAGACCGGCCCCAGTATTACTCGCATTGTGTATTCGTGGAGCATGCATGTTTTAATTTACGCCATTTTAATTATTTCAGCAAAGTCATTTCATGGGTTAATTATTTTGGGCATGGGTGGGTTTCTTTAAAAAAAATTAAATTGAAAACCTCAAACAGTAGTAGTAGGTATGATTTGTAATGAGTTGTGGATAAACATGTGGGCGTAACACTCCGAATTTCGTTTTACTGACTTAAAATTTTGGCACTACCATGTTGTATTGACACGTGCCGCAGCTGTAAACAATACGTCAAACATTCTCACATTAAAAGCAGTCGCGCACCCAGAAATATCTCTTAGGGTGGGGGGACGAGGCCTTTGGGGGGGGCATTTTTACAAAAAATCGTCTTGGCCTAAAATCAGATAAACTACAGAAGGTGAAACTCAGAAAATTTGGCTTGTCTTATAGCAAATTGGGTGGCTATGGGTCTTGGCACAGTCATGTGGCAGATATAGCTAAAAGGGGTCCCAAAAGCTTGGGGTGCTATTTCGTACAAGATATCTGTATACACCAAGTCAACTGCTGACAATCTACATAGCCCAGATTCGACCAACTATGGAGTACAGCACCCAAACATACCTTAATGCTTTTGAACACCGTCCAAAAACGAGCTAACAAGCTGATCAATGACTCCGCACTTCCGTAGCTTGGATAGTCTCAAACATCGAAGAACTGTGGGCGATCTATCTCTCTTCTGAAGAGTTGGCGCGTATGATCCCCTCAGGAACAGCACCTACTAGGCGAACACGTCAAACAGACGGAAACCATCAATTTACCGTCAAAATAGAGGCACCAAGAACCTCATTATATCAGAATTCCTATATATATCTCCACTAATCTTCTATTAATTGACGTGGAGAAATGGGGGTAGGTTATGGGGCGCAAAATTTCTTGTTTGCCGACTCTAAATTTTGCCCTAGCTACCACGCTGTTCGTTGAAAGACAAAAATATAGCTTCCTTCACTTGTGTAAATCTTGGATAAAAAAAAAGCTCTTCCCATTTTAATCTAATGCTTTAAAGTTATAAACTCAATTTCCCTATTTCCATTAAAGTTTTTATCTGCCTTTCCAATGTTGCGTTTCTTTGAAGCTTTCACTTAAGTCATAGTTTTCTATGCTCTATTCGTGTACCTCTGTACGAATAGACATACGTGTATATATAGAAAGAGGGAAAGAGCCTTTATTAATGTGCCAAAGACTTTCGAGAGTCTTAACAAAAGACCCGTCTAAGTAATGAATGTATCCCTTTGCTATTCCCTATAGACTAAAGCAGAAAGTCAGAAGGTGGAATGAAGCAGCGGCAGCGTATCTCCCATACTCTAGATATTAAAAGATTATTAGTTAGACCACGAAGTATGTTAGACCCACGATCCATTAATACACGGTACGTCAGCAACTCGGATCACAACGCGTTTTTATCAATTTAAAATTTTAAACAAACGTATGCTTAAGGAGCATGGTAGAATTGGGCCAGATCAGAAAAATAAAAGTGCCCAATTTAACGGCTATTCTGAACACCTTCCCCTAGATAAAAATATGGACATTTTGTTAATACATTTCGGGAAAACCGCATAATTCCCCCCTAGAAAAAAAATAATTATATAAATAGTATTTTCGTCCACCATAAACCCCCCCCCCTAGATTTTGACATAGACCCGCACTTGTGCGGGGCCCCATTTTCAACAATGTATTAAGCCATTCGTTTAAAACTAGCTAATTGATTTAAACCAAATTTTCAACAGTTATTGCGATAATTATCTAGTCAATTTTCCCAGCGCCCGCGTGGCAATGGCTAGAGAAGGTATTATTTTCGACGAAAAAATTTTTTGTGACATAGCGCTAAAAATGTGTTATTTAGATGTATTTTGACCTATCTTTGCAATATCGTCGTGATGTCTGTCTGTGTGTATGTGTATCTGTGTGTATAGTATTTGTGTCCGTAACACGATAGCTCCTATACCGCTGAACCGATCTTCATAAAATGTTTAGGTAAAATAGTGTACGACACTCTCAGGAGCTGATTAGATTTTGGTCAAAATCCATTATTGCTAATGATCTTTCGTGCTGATAGATGTTCCTTCTCCGGAACGTTAACAACTTTTTTTCACGTAAACTTAAAAGTTTTTTTACTAGGCGCCATTTCAAGGACTGACTTATCTAAACAATAAAAATAAAAAATACCTGTTTCGCCGAATAAAATATTTTGTCAATATACGACAAAAGTATTTATTCTCCGCACTAAAACGGAAAGAAGTAATTCCTCGGCTGCAGAGTGCGTTGTTGCCAACATACTACATAATATTTATATTTTTGTTAGAAACACGTCCTGACAAGCTGCAGGCACAGTACTCCTTGCCATTTAACGAGCCGTTTCGGCCTTATTGGGTCTTTTACATGTTCATGCAGGTAATAGCTCCGTGAAGAACACGAGCTGTGTAAAATCAACAAAAAAAATACTCCGACGGAAAATACCTTCACCGGCAATTAATTGTAGCCATGATTTGATGTTTTCATTGGAAACTTAAAGCAACTCTGGTGCTAACTTTCTACAACGTAGATCACAAATTTCCTTATTGGGAACACATCCTGACAAGCTGCAGGCACATCATGCCAATCCACAACCGGTTTCGATGTTATTGGGCCCTAAAGTGCGTGCCGAAGACAGCTCCGTGTAGAGTATAAGCTATGAAAAATCATCAAAAATAACATGAGCATGAAGTTAGCGAAGCACCCATCGCAGATCGAATCGTGACTAGGTGGATAATTTGCCGTTAATTAGTCGTGAATTAGTTGTGGAAAAATTAATTTTGTCGCTCTTATTTTTGACCGTGCTTGAGGGTGCTTCGCTAACTTCATATGAAGTTAGCGAAGCACCCTCGTAAAAATAGCTTTTATCAAAATCGAATATGGTGGATAATTTGCCGCTAATTAGTCGTGAATTAGTTATGGAAAAATTAATTTCGTCGCTCTCATTTTTGATCCTTTTTTTGGGTGCTTCGCTAACTTCATATTTTGGCACCCATCGCAAATCGAACCGCTACTAGGTGGATAATTTGCCGTTAATTAGTCGTGATAGTTGTGGAAAAATTAATTTTGTCGCTCTTATTTTTGACCGTTTTTGAGGGTGCTTCGCTAACTTAATATGAAGTTAGCGAAGCACCCTTGTAAAAATGGCTTTTATCAAAATAGAATATGGTGGATAATTTGCCGCTAATTAGTCGTGAATTAGTTGTGGAAAAATTAATTTTGTCGCTCTTTTTTTTACCCGAACAACTAATTCACGACTAATTAGCGGCAAATTATCCATTATATTCGATTTTGATAAAAGCTATTTTTACGAGGGTGCTTCGCTAACTTCATATGAAGTTAGCGAAGCACCCTCAAAAACGGTCAAAAGTAAGAGCGACAAAATTAATTTTTCCACAACTAATTCACGACTAATTAACGGCAAATTATCCACCGAGTAGCGATTCAAATTGCGATGGGTGCCAAAATATGAAGTTAGCGAATCACCCAAAAAAAGGGTCAAAAATAAGAGAGACAAAATTAATTTTTTCACAACTAATTCACGACTAATTAGCGGCAAATTATCCACCATATTCGATTTTGATAAAAGCCATTTTTACGAGGGTGCTTCGCTAACTTCATATGAAGTTAGCGAAGCACCCTCAAAAACGGTCAAAAATAAGAGCGACAAAATTAATTTTTCCACAACTAATTCACGACTAATTAACGGCAAATTATCCACCTAGTCCCGATTCGATCTGCGATGGGTGCTTCGCTAACTTCATGCTCATTATTTTTTATTTTGAGAAAAAAATGGATTATAACTTCCGATGCATGGTTTCATGCTTTCTTTGGAAACTTAATGAAATCATCCATATTTGAAACGTCCTCACAAGCTAAAAAACCGTGAAAATGCCAGAAAAAATGCCAATCCATGACGGCATTGGCCTTATTGGAGCCCTCCTTAGGTAGATAAAGGCGAAAGCTCCGTGTGGAGCATAAGCTGTGTGAAAAATCAGAAGTAACAATCGGTGGCAAAATACCCCTACTGACATTGAATTTTACTTATTAAAACTTTGGTTGGGAACTTAATCTGTTATTTACATTCTACAACTTCTATCACAAGGATACATATTATCCTTTTTTGGAAAACGTCCTGAGAAGCTACAGACACAGTAATCTGCTCCGAATGAAAATCAAGGGCGGTTCTAGAACAAAAGTCTGAGGGGTTAATGGTGAAAACGTGACCGTAAATAAACGCAGAGTAAAAAAGCAAAAAGGAAATATTCGCACAGGAAAAAACGCTACACAGAAAAAGGGCACGCGTAGTAAAGCGCACACTAAAAAAGCGCGCAATGAAAAAAGCGCACATAGTAAAACAGCGTACAGGGAAATCAAATCCTAATGAAATACATGTATGTTTTTAAATTCAGAATGGTACCTATTTTTATAGGTTACGTGATCTTCTTAATTTTGCTCACAAAGGTACAAGGTAGTAAAAAATAAATATATATTTATTTTTACTACTACTATGTCGGTTTAGAACGTTTTTCTACGTTGTCCGACGCCTATTCTCCACTTCCTTCGATCCTGACAGTCATCTTCCGTCAGGTTTTTTTGACTCATTGATCTTTGGATTGACTGTTGCCATTCCAGTTTAGGACGCCCTCTTTTTCTGCGCCCTATTGGTTGTCATCCTAGGACCTGCTTTGGTAATCTTTCGTCGCTCATCCGTTGTACATGGCCATACCATATCAGTTGCCTTTTAGTGGTGTCATCCGTTATGCTTCCCTCGATTCCCATTCTTTCTTTTATGATCTCATTTCTTATATGATCTGTTCTGGATATTCTCATTGATCTTCTTATTGCATCCATTTCGACACTTTCCATTTTTGCTTTGTATTTTTCTGTTACGCGACAAGTCTCTATTCCATACAACAGCGTGCTTTTCACCATTGTATATTTATTTTTAGATATCTCTTTAGGTCTTAAGAATGCTAAAAACAAACTTTTTTGTTTAATTTTTTCTTAATTGATTAAAACAATTAGCCACGTGATTCAAAACAGGCGCTCTACCAATCAGCTGCGAGTGACGTCACAAAACAGTAAACGCCTCGAACGAACCTATTTGTAATGTTTGCTTTGGTTTAAAGTGCGAATTATCGTCCTAAATTAGATTTTATTTTGTGTTTTGCTTATAAAAAATATTTTCAATGGAAAACGGATTGTCCAAAGCCGATAGCTCCAACTTGCCAATGCTGAATGCCTTTATGGTGGCAGGCTTCTTTGCCAGCAACAGTGATTTTGGTTCTGCGGAATTTAGAAATGTTAAAATGTTGATGTAAGTATTCCATGAGTTGTTTTGTATATAACTGAAAGTTTTTTTACGATATTCTTCGCCTACTTTTACTCATTTAGATTTTGAGGTTAGGTTATATGTTTTGCTATTTTGTTTAATATGCCACTTACAATAGATTCAATTAAATACCCAATCATTATTATTTTAAGCATTAAGAAACAATCAAAAATTGCTTTTTTAAAACAAAATTTTCTAAATATAATTTGCATAGGTTACACTGCATAGTCCTGTGTAGGTACTGCCTAGCCCTGCCTATGCACTGCCTAGTCTTGCATATGCACTGCTCAGTCCTACATTTAGCCTGCATGTGCACTGCCTAATCCTGCACTTAGAGTTACTCCCTAGTCCTGCCTAATAACTGCCTAGCACCGCCTAAACATTTGTACACCTTTCTGCCTATTATAGTTGTTTACCCCTTGTAATAAACATAACCTCAAAAATTTCATCGTCATTGACGAAATATTTATATATATTTTAGACGTGAGAAAAATTAATAGAAACAACTTAGTTATACTCACATCAAAGTAATCTTCACAAATGTAAAGTAAAGATGTATTAGATAAGGCCCTTGGGTCCCTTCGAGCAAGTTCTAGCCACTTTTTCTGTTCTTTTACTGCTGTAGACACATAAATAAATAGTTTTTCAGGTGTTTTTATGCTAGTATTCGAACACTGAGGCACTACACACCACTTATAGGACATTTTTTTACATCAAAAACAGTAAAAACACAGACCAAAAACAAATAAACACTTGAATGCCGTGTATCTGTCCGCGAGTTTACTGCGCTGTGACGTCATTGCAACGCCATGCTAGAAATGAGCATTTTAGCGGCAAATTCACATCGGAAATTAGAAAACTTGATTTAAATGTGATGATAAATATGATAAAATATACTATTTTAATAATTAGGAATCTATGTATCATTCTAAACTGTTTTCTAAAATTTGTGAAATACCCTATTTTAGGGGCCATATGGCAACTTTCTCGAAATACAGAGCATCAAAGTTGGCGATTTTTACACTTTTTTGAAAATAACTTTTTTAAAATTCGTGTATCAGCAACAACAAAACAAAAGCAATAAGCTGAGTTAAAAATATTTTTTTAAAAAAATTAATCAGGAAAAACTATTATTTTGCAACAAACTTTTATAATGGCTTATCAAACGCAATGTTTTTCTTGATATTTTTGTTAATAAAAATAAGTCTCCACACATATCTTTGATATTTTTTTTAAAAATAAGTAAGGAAAATAAAAAAATTTTAAGATTTTTTTATACATTTGTGGAGGTTACTTGGACAGCTCATATTTCCCTAACTTGTAATTTTATCAAAAAAGGAAATAATACATTTTTGGAGCACAATTACAGCTAAGTATTCATTTGAATGTGATAAAATTTCTTCTTTTTGTAAAACCTTTTTTCCCCCACTTCTCTCAACTTTTTTATCAGAAATAGCCTTCTCTATCACTTGCTGCACTACGGCTCCTAAGTTATGGGCCACCGTGTATATATGTAAACTTTTTAGAATTTTAAAAATATCTGAAATTTTTTTATTGAAATTTATAAAAACTTTTGAAATTATCAAAGTATTTAAAACTTGAAGATCTTTTATTATTTGTAAACCACCTATTTAACTAAGTAAATTTTGTTTAAAACCACTTATGCTTTACGTCTAGGTTGATAACTTAGAGTAATTTTATTACTCTAAGGTTGACAATTATCCTAAGGGGAAAATGTACCATTAGACTATTATTGGTAGGTCGTAGGCCTAGAGTAAGATATTTTTTCCTATTTTCTTACCCTTAGGTCGTAGGTAATATTTTCACCAGCACAGAAAATAAAAATTGATCTGTTTATTTGATCAAACTGACCTGAATTGAAAACGTTGCAAGTTTTTACATAGACACAAAAAATGAGAAAACCGCTGAAAAAAATAGAAAATTTTTTGATTGATGTCATCATTGCTTTATAAAGAAGCTCTCAGAAGTAAATTTATTTAATGGCTTTGAAAATTTACCATTTTCGCAACTTCACCGTATAAATATTTTGTTCAAGTTTTCTATATATTTAGATTTGGTGCATCAGCCATTAACTTACCTGTAGTAGTTATCCGACCTTATATTTTATATATACTTTCGGGGAGGGGGGGCTTTAATTATTCCCGTTTATCCCCTCTCCCTCCCCCTCGTAGAACCGCCAATGGGGAAAATACCATTACCGGCAATTGAAACAAATTGCAAACTGCCCTGAAATAGTAATAATTTTAATTAGCTGGTATTTGTTATTCTAAATAAACTATTATGTAGATATGTTTTATATATATATATTTTTGAAAAAGCTTTCTTTAATAAGTGTAATTTAAAAATCATTTATGCTGCAGTTGTGTTTTGTAGATTAAATATTTTAAATCACGCCACGGGAGGTGGCATGGTGGGAACATAATTGTGTTTGGTGACAAAAGATATTTTAAATAAAAGTCATATAGCCCAGTCATTTTAGGAATTCACCTTAAAAAAATAGGTGCAAGCTGGATTTTTGTATAATTATTCCTTAGAATCTGAGCCACATTCCCACATATTCTCCGCCAAAATCATCCTTTTTGCGATTTTCTCAAAAACTAATAACTTTTTCAAAAAAAGTCAAGAGACAGAAAAAATTCGCAAAATCATTCGATCTATAATATAAAATTTAAAAAAATACCTAACCTATAACAATTTAAAAAATATATTTAAAAAAAATAATTTTTTTTTATTTAACTTTGTTCCCACTCTGTAGGTAACTTGTTTTAAAATGTTAATACTTTCTAAAATTAAGGTTGATCTCCACTTGTACCAAACACCATTTACTAAAATTTTGTTTTTGTCTTCTTAAAGTTAAACAACTTTAAGTAAAGCTTAGGAAAATTATTAATACCAGTCGGACCACCAATGGGATTTTGAAAATATAATTTTTATAGAATTACAAACTGTCCTAGAGAGTACCTAGTATTAAAAATATTTAACGTTAACATACGTGCAAATGCGCACATTTTTATTTTATTTGAAAGCGATATTAATACCAGTCGGACCACCAATGGGATTTTGAAAATATAATTTTTATAGAATTACAAACTGTCCTAGAGAGTACCTAGTATTAAAAATATTTAACGTTAACATACGTGCAAATGCGCACATTTTTATTTTATTTGAAATTCCAGCTTAACAGATATTAAAGTATTTTTATAAAATTTTAGAAAAAATAGTGTTTGACTAAACTTAAATGTGACAAAGGAGTATTGACAAAATAAATGGAACATACGTGTGGTTTATTAAGGGTTGAAAATTATAAACAGAGGTACTTACATAACGTTTTAAAAAATAGTTGTTCAATTAATATGCAATTTTCAGATTTTTATTTCATGATTTTTTGCCAAGGCTGTCAAAAACCAGGCTATATGTATATACAAAAATTATATTTTTTGTAGATATCTTAGAAACTAAAGCCTTTAGTATACATATATATATTTGGGGAAAAAATCAGGATAAAAGAACTTTTCGGTAAAACTTTAAGTACATATGTTTATAATTTCAAACCCTGTAAAAAGCTACCCTTAGATAACATTTATTTTGTTTAAGCCCCTTTGTCCCATTAAAGTTTAGTAAAACAATATTTTTTCTATCAATAGCAGTTTGGCCTAAATTACAAATATAATATTTTAAAGCTGTTTCTTCCCAGAAATTGAACTTTTTTTATATATTTTTTTTCTCGTGCACTCCCGTTGGCGGTCCGGGTATTATTGACCATTGGTCTAACCCTTACTTAGAGTTGTTTAACTTTAAAGATATAAAAACTACATTCAAGTACATGGTGTTTTTTACAAGTGAGGATCAAGATTAAACCGGCGTTGGTACACTTGGGTATCACATACCCGGGATTGAGAAAAACCAACAGAACTTATGAATTCGCAGCGCTTCAAGCTTGCCGCTCCACCTACTCTAAAGCAACACTTGTTCTATTCTCGGACCACTGAAAAAGCATGTTTAGTATCAATCTGCCTCTGGTGCTAGGAGGTAAACTTGCGTAGGGCATGTGATACCCGAGTGTACCAGCCGCGTAACATTTTTTGTAGCAAATTCCCAAAATAATAATCCGTTGGGTGTTATTAACATTGCATATGTTCAAGGGATTTCAGAAATCAAAAGACGAATAGCCAAACACCATATTATAAAAACAGTATTGTCATCGGGAAATACGATATGGTTTTGTAACTAAAACAAAACCAGAAAATCCCTCAAATAATAGGGAATGCATTTACCAAACCCCGTGTGAGTGTGGTAAATCATATATAGGTAACACTAAACGCCCTCCTTAGGTTAGGGTAAATGAACATCTAAAAAGTGCCCTTTTAATTTATGGCACTGAAGAACTGTTTTGGGGATTACGGGATCTTTTCCATAAATATTTAAATGGAACTGTAGTACCAACTGAGTGGAAAACGTCATATATATCCACAATACACAAAAAAGGAAGGAAAGATATATGTGATAATTATAGAGGTATATCTGTGACTAGTACGATAAGCAGAATATACGGTAAAATAATAAGAAATAAAGTGGAGAGCGAATATAAAGACATGGAGGCAGAAGAACAAGCTGGTCTCAGGGCGGGTAAATCGGCTTCAGAACATCTCTTTTGTATAACCCAAGTTATTGAAAAGAAAATGGCATATGGACAAGAGCTGCATCTGCTTTACGTCGATTTGCAAAAGGCATTGGAAAGCGTTGGAAAACACAAACAAAAGCGTACAACTAATTAAGGCCATCAAAGAGTTATACCGCAATAGTAAGGCAAAAGTTAAAATAAAAGCAAAACTAACCAAAGGCTTTCAAGTAAATAAAGGTCTTAAACAAGGTTACTGTTTCTCGCCTACGCTCTTCAAGATATACTTGGAACAAGTCCTTAAAGTATGGAAGAGAAAATGCCAAAACATGGGAATTCCGTTGAACGAAACCACCTTGTATGTTTATTATGTTTATGTTGCGCCGATGATCAAATAGTAGTGGCTCAGGATTATGACGACCTCGAATATATGACACGAAAACTAATAGAAGAGTACAATAAGTGGAGACTAGAGGTTAATCTCAATAAGACAGAGTATATGTGTATCGGTGGAATGAAACAGGATCTAATCTTAAATACCGGGCAGCAAATTCAGTCCTGTGATGTGTATAAATACTTAGATCTAAAAATTACAGCTGACGGAACACTAGACAAAGCTATAAAAGATACAAGGTAGAAAAGCAATAACTTTATTAAATGGAATAATTTGGGACCAAAGTATATCAAAACATAAAAAGCTTATATATAACACCATTGTAAAAAGTATTATTTCATACGGCTCAGAAGTATGGCCAATCAAGGATAGAACAGAAATAATGCTTTCCGCTACGGAGATGGACTATTGGAGAAGAGAAGCAGGGAAATCAAAAAGAGAAAGAGTTACAAATCAAGAATAAGAGAAATTATGAGAGTGGGTGAACGTACTTTAGTGGATGATATAAGAACAAAACAACTGGTGCGGTACGGACATGTACAAAGAATGAATGATGAAAGACTACCTAAGCAAATACTACAATGGAGACCAACTGGCCGAAAAAAACGAGGACGGCCAAGGAGAAGCCGGAGAGAAGGAATAGACAGTGAAATAAGAATAAGAAGCCTAGATGATGAATTATGGGCAAAGAGAAACGAGTGGAGATTGGATATCGGAAGACGTAGAACGTTGTGAAACCGATAAATATATATATATATATATAAAAAGTGCCCAATTAGAGGTATTGAAAAATTCGGTTTAGCGGATCATGCATGGTCAAATGATCACAGGATTTAGTGGTCAGGAGCTAAAGTAGTGCATACGGAGTCCGCATTGGCGAAAACGAAAGTTTATCGAGGCTGTGCTTATAATGCAGAATAAAGAAGTTTTCAGTCAACCAAGCACGGACATACCTAACATATGGAAACCAGGCGTCTTAGGATTAAAAAAGGGGGCGGGCCGTCACACCTGACTGCACACCAAGTAGTATAAGTAGTAGCCTATAGAATAAATTGTTTAGTTTACACTTGAAAACGGCTAGAGATACTTACTAACTGAAATGTCGTGTTTCAAATAAATAAAGACAAGTCCGAACTTTTGTTTCTATTTAAAAAGTATTTTTTACTTCTCATAAAGAATTCCTTTGATTTTTTTATATAAAAGTACGCCCCTGGATTTTCCTGTTTGAAAATATTTGATCAAATATTTTTTTATTTTTTCTATTTTCTTATGTATTATCTTCGAAATAAAATTAAAGTTTAGGTTCTAAATTACTTCTAGGATTTTTTACTCTATTTTAAAAAAATATATTTTTAATTTTTAGAAAAATGCCCCTGTTACCTAAAAATGCATTTTAGTATCTAACGCTACATGACTAATGTTATATTTTTTTCCAACGTCAAAAGGTTCAAAAAATTAAAGCACAGCCATTATATTAAAATTTTATGTCTTCTGTTAACTTCAAATGGGAAATGGTAAGTGGGTATGTCATATCCGGGTGTACCATCCACGTTAGGAAAAATAGGTGTACCAACATTTATATAAAGCATTTTAAAACAAGTTAACTACAGGGTGGGAAAAAATTAAAAAATAAAGTTTTTTTTAAATATATTTTTTTAAATGTTAGGTTAGGTTTTTTCTTGATTTTACATTATAGACCAATTGATCTTGCGCATTTTTTCTTTCTATACTTTTCTTTTTCGAGAAAATCACAAAACACGGATTTTTAGGACTTTTGCGGCCTTATATCTGGCGAAGCTCGAGGGGGATTTTGGCGAAAAGTATGTTGGGATGTGTCGCAGATGCTAAGGAATAATTATACAAAAATTCACCTTGCACCTATTTATTTCCAAGTTTCAGGGTTTTTTCACCTAATATGACTGGGCTCATAGCCGGTTCGTGGCAGTTTATTGTTACAATAAAATGAGAATCCAAAAGCTTGACGACTGCTCAATATTATGTTTAAAATAATGTATTTAAAATAATGTAATCAGTTTTCCGATTATTTCATGTGATTAAACAATTAAGAAGACTAGTAGGCATATAAGAAAAGCCAGTCAAGAAAAGCATTGCAATGCGCATTTATCTAAGATTTTTTTATATGTTGTTTGGATCCCTGAGGGTAGTTCATACCCAAATTTCCAAACCCAAAATTTTCTTTCTGAGATGTTTACAAAAAAAATTTCAAGGCTAATATAGCATGGAATTTACTTTTGTTTTAATGTCTTCGCCAGCCCTTTGTATTTTTATTTTATTTGACGTGTTTTTATGTAGGCAACGTTAAATCGAATTTTGATTTTTACAGTATCGCTAACATCCTTACATTAACTTGTACTTATAACTTAAAACCTTCTAACCACCACATAACAAAACTGCACCACAACTCGCATTGTGTCTTGTTAAACTAATATTATAAAACACGGTAAGCTCCATTGCATAACGCCATAAATTTGGCTTGTTCTAGAGTTACTGTTACTGCTCCAGAGTCCGGACATTCTAAATTGGTATAATTTTAGAGCAATATTAGAGCTTAAGGGCACACAGTGGATTGAAGTGACGAATAATTTCTCATAGCTTTAACTTCTCTGATACACTCGCAAAACTGTCGCAATTTTCGCAATTTTTTTGAGACATAATTTTAATAATTGGGTAATTAATGCAGACAGGATTGGCAATACAATTGTATAATTTGTAAAACAATGGCTAAAACAAAAATAGATTTTTTGAGAAGCGCCACAAATATTTTTACTAATTTGTACCTCGTTTTGATGGGGAAAAGTAGAGCTTTACTGATGCCATTTTTAAGATTCAAGTATGTTCTATCCGCCATCTTAAATTTTAAGACGGCGTTAAATTTTAACTATGATCCCCAAAACCCAATCAATTCTCACCATGATGTTTTTTATTTCATCAAAATCGGTTGTTTAGTAGTGAATTTATAAGGAAGTAAATGCAGACATGACTGGCAAGGCAATCATATAATATTCAAAACAATGTTTGAAACAAAATTATAATTTTTGTATTAACCACCAAATCGATTTTGCTGACTCATACCTAGTTGTGCCTGGCAAGAACGCAGCTTTTTTACTGATTTAAACAAATAATTAAAACATATTTGCCAACACAAGAATAAACGAGCCTTCAAAGATGATGGTACAATTTAATTTCGTCCACCATCTTGGATTTTGAGACAAAAAAATACATTTACTTAAAACTCTGATTAATTCCCTGCCAAGTGCAGTTTTTTCCATTAAAATAGATGGTACAGTTCAAAAGTTATAATGAAAAAAAATTGTCCGGTTTTTTTGGCCCACCCGGTATGGATGCGCGCTGACATACCGTGTAGTCACCATATTTTATTTTTACATTTTATTTTATACAAATATTATATACTATTACTGTAATTTTTGCTAGTGTGCATTAACCGCAGTATTTAAGCACAAATAAATGGATTCATAAAGGATTTGATACCTTTCTATCCCAGCTGCAGTGAGCTCCATATCTTTAAGCATTGAAAACCATTTTTTGAAAATATCTCAAAGACGGAACCTCCTATGAAGTCTTTAGTAATACAAATTATTGAAAAGAAGAAACTTGTTCTGCTTTATTCCAAAACCGCATATTAATGCGATGCTCTGTTAAAAAGTTAGCATTTTTAAAAATTTTTAACTGTCAAAACACTTTCGTTTAGATTAATGACCAAAATGTTATAGGCTCTTTAAAGTATAATACACTTTTTTACCTAAAAATTTCATTAAAATCGGTTCAGCTGTTTAGAAGCTATCATGGGTCGGACAGACACACACACAAACAGACGTCACGACGATATTGCTAAGATAGGTCAAAAACACCCAAATAACACATTTTGGCCGTTATCTTAAAAAAAATCCATCGAAAACAATGCCTTTTCCAGCCATTGCTGCGCGGAATAGAAAGGTAAAAATCGAGCCACCCGTAACTCTCTCTATGGTTCGAAATAGCGCTGTTTAAAACCGCGCTGGTATAAAATTGCGCTGGTTTAAAATTACGCTAGTATAAAATAGCGCTGGTTTAAAATAGCGCGTAACAAAATAGCGCTGTTTTAAAATTAAGCCAATATCGAAAAAAAAAAGAAAACCTGACCTGACACCCACCTGTCGTAACCGAATCAATTCTAACCTGACAACCTAACCTAACCTGCCAACTCAACCTAACCTCGCTTTACTTGCAACGCGTTATAAGTGTTACGAGAGTAGGTTAGGTTAGGTTGGTTTGGTTCGGTTTGGTTGTCAGATTAGATTAGGTTAGATCAAGTCAGGTTACGACAAGTGGATGTTGGTTTAGGTTTTTTATTTAAAACAGCGCTATTTTAACCAGAGCCGCGGAAACATATCTTCCACAGAACACCAATTAAAAAATAATAATGACAAATCGGCTCTCCCGCCAAATATTTCTAGCACCACACCCGGTACTTTTAGTCCAGGACAACAGCTCCGCGATGGCGTTATCCCAGCAGAAAATGCACCTTTAAGCCCTGTATACTGCGTGTCTTTAAATGTCTTTTGGAATTTGAATTTGTCAAGCACTTGATCAAAGATTATAGATTATAATATCACTTGATGTGCACAACGATAAAACTCATAAAACTTGTAAAATTTGTAAAAAGATTTTTTATATTCGCGAAGTGAATTTTGTTCACATTTCTTTTGAGATAATGGGGGCAATTCTTTACATTTCAAAAAATCTGGCGAAATTTGAAAAAATGTGACATAATCTGGCGCTTAAGATTTCTCGTTTAAAAGGCAATTTTTAAACTTAAAAACTTACCTAAAAGGCCATTTCTCACTTTTTGATAGATGTAGCTTCACGATATAATATTTGTTTTTAATTAAAAACCCATAATTTGTTGAAAATTTTAATTTAAAAATTGTAAATAAATTCAAAGCAGAAAGCCATTAACCGCACAAACTGAAAAAGTCAGATTTCGTCACATTTCGTCACATTTCTTTCAAATTTATGAGTCGTATTCGTTTTCTTTATGAGGTCAGCTAAGTTTACTTTCTTTCTTTGTTTTTCACGGTAAAATTAACAAAGAGGGACTAATTGCATGTCGTGGAAGGGTCGCTACAAAATTAGCTCTACGCTGTTGCCACCGTTATATTTGAACGGATTTTTAAGGGAATGTCAAATTATTTCTTTAAAATCTCTGCCAGAAAAATCTGATTAAGTGTAATCCTGGTCAAATTATTGAAGTGGTGATTATTTTTTTACTTTTTAAAAAAGCTAGGCACGTATATAGTTTTTTATTCTGGGGGGTCCTCCCATATAGAAACTGCTGTTCTTCAGTGACGGCCCATGACACAGCTTTCGTAAACCAGAGAGAAAATAATAAATTGTCTCTGTCGTAAATTAACACGCGCCCATAAGGTTTTGGATCGGGTAATTAGAAATACTAGGGTCACTGCATCCTGGAAGTCTAGCGCCTCCCAGGGGTAGCGACACGAGTGTCAAAACCGTACTCAAAATTCCATAGACGTTCGTGAAAAATACTCATTTTTATACAGTCTGAGAAAAGAAAAATGTTTTAATAAAACTTAAAAAGAACTCGTTTTTATACAGCTTAAGTAATAAAAAATATGTTCCTTGAGTTTTTGGGTTATGAATATTTATTGTAGGTATTATTGTTAAAAATCATTTTCTTTTAAATATTATTTCTGTTTTTGTATAAAAATAATACGTAATAAATAAACAAACAGGACAGAAATACATTTCTATGTTAAAACTTTTATCACGATGTTTATACGCTATTTTTCGCACTGTTTAATTTATTTTCCAAGGTTTTTTCCCATTTTTTTGGGTGTTTTCGGTATTGTGGTTTTTTTTAGTACCTCTTTATTCCGAATTTTATATTTTATCAAAAGACAAAAAATGCCCAAATACAGTTCGAGTTTTTGTAAGGTTCGGCTTAATTATTTATAATTTTATAGTACATTTCATATAAATATCGTAATATTATTGTTCGAAAGCATAAACTTCGAAAATCATTTCCTTCAAACCAAAAATTGTTCTAAAACATATTCTTCGAACAAAAGATTGTTCGAAAACGTTTTCTTCAAACAGAAATTTGTTCAAAAACATTTTTTCGAAAACAAATTTTTCGAAAAAAATATATTTGACCTGGCTTGCCAAACTTAACACAACTCATATAGTTCGACTAATGGGGTTTTTTTCTAACAATTTTTGGAAACAAAAACTTCCCTGACTTCTTTCCCGGGATCCTAGAGAGTGTGAAACCAAACCGAACCAACCGAGACCTATTGTTGAAAAATGATTTCCCTAAATTAGCTTTCCGGTCCTCATTTTGGAAGGTTGAAATCGGTGTTACTCTAACCTTTCTTAATTGAGCACATTAGGAGGTATCTGGACCGGTTTGGATACGTTTGCGATCAATTGACAAAGTTTAGGAAAATACAAATTTCGACCTTCCAAAAGGAGGAAAGTAGACAAATTTTCAGAATGTTTACGATCCCGGGAAAGAAGTCAGGGTTTTTTTGAAAAAATATGTTAAAAAGACCTTGCCGTAGTCAAACTATATAAATTGTGTTAGGTTTGGAAATCCAGGTCTAGAGCGTCTTTTATCGAAAAACTTGCTTTCGAAGAAAATGATTTCTATTCGAAGAAAATGTTTTTGAACAACTATTACTTACGAACAAATTTCCGTTCAAAGAAATAGTGTTCGAATAAATTTCCGTTTAAAAAAAATGTTTTCGAACAAATTTCCATTAGAAGAAATCGTTTTCATAAAAATTTCCGTTCGAAGAAAATGTTTTCGACCCGTCGTGTTGCTACCTTGAGTTTTTATTGGATGTTAATTTTTTAAAAACTTAATTCTACTTTGTTTTGCAATCATTACAGTGCAGCTACTTTCGATCTTTGTTTGAACCTTTTGTTTTTCAATCTTTTGTATTTTCGACCTTTTGTACTTTCGAACTTTTGTATTTTCGACTTTTTGTATTTTCGACCTTTTCTTCGCCGCCCGCTTTTTTTGAACAATAATAAAAATAATAGTAGGTATATTATAAACCTAGGGCGTGTGTGTGTTTACTTTTAATACCACGGCGGGAATTTTCATGCTCGACCGGAAGAAGGGCTATAATTTGCTAAGTGACTAAAAGGGACTTTAATACCAAGGTTTATTTTTATATACTAAAAATAATAATAATCATAAACTAAATAAATAGGTATTAAACCACTTACCGTACTATAGTTTTAGCATGTCAAGTATATAAAAAAGCAGTGGGCAGCGATAGTTGTCATGGCATTACATTAAACAAAAGTCAGTCAGATGCTAACAAACTAAGGTCACTCATCGTCAAGCAAGGTAAAGCTTGCTTGACGATGAGTGACCTTATAACAAACAATGTGGAAAAATTATTATTTATTTCATAACAAACTAATTAAGTTTAGTCGAGAAAAAGTTCGAATTACATTTCTCGAAGATGGAAAATAAAGCATATTCTTACTTTGAGATGGGCATGGAAATGATGCAATAAACAGAATTTCGAAAATTTCACAGTTTCCTGGTTTACAGCCTGGAGAAGTCTAGAAAGTTAAATGCTTCGTTTATATGGAAGCAATATTCTATGCCTAAGGACACAATAACGATCAAAACGAATCAAGCCATCGGCAAAGTGCAGTAGGCTTACGGCAAGCTGGAACAAAATAATCGGTATCGTGTATATATTCCTTTTTGTTTTTTGTATTATGATAAAATAAAATAATCCAAAAACCTATATTAAATTACTTTCAATCACTGGGGACAAGAAATACTACCGTAGCCCATGAAAAAAGGGATTAAACGTACACCTTTATTCCGTAGAGAGCATAAAAAATTTATTAAATGATACAAAACCCAACATAATAGTTTTCTATATTTTAGAATATATATAAAACATGCAAACTATATTTGTTTCCTTCGCTGTGTGGGTCCTAACACAGGGTCCTAATAAATTTGAAATCATAAAGAACTTAGTTTTTTTAAGTTTGTTTATTTGGACAGTAAAATTTATATACCGGATGTGACGGACAGTTCTTTGCGTAACATTTGTAAACCATTTAATTTTTTTAAACATAAAAAAAGCTACGCTCCTGACAGTGTCAGATTTGAGTTTTTCGTAAATGAGGTTATGTTTGGTGTCGCTACCCCTGGGAGACATGAGCGGCTAGTTCACAACTTGCATTCCGTTTGCTATTGGTCGAAATAGTCAGCTGACTTTTTGATGTTGAACGTTGCCGTTTAAGATTATTATTATATTATATTAAGAGATGGTGCCACCAGTCAAGCATTTAACAAACTTTATGTTTACAGCTTTCGGCGTAAAATACGAATATATACTAGTTGTAAGTGACTAAAAAGTGTAGTGGTTTGTGCAGTACATACCTATTGAATTTAACTAAATCTATGCATATGCCGATGAGTTTTTTTTATTGTTTTTTAAAAACATATTATATTTTTTTTTAATTAGCTTCCCTATCTTGTTTTCCTGTCGAAATCGGTGTTAACCTAACCCTGATAAATTATTCGACAACGTATCCTAACCTGTCCAGATACGCCCCGGTTAGGATACGTTTCCCATCAATTGACCACGGTTAGGTTTTGTTTCAGTTTGGTTTAACACCGATTTCAACCTCCCAAAACGAGGACAGGAGAGTTTTAATTTTAAAAATCCCGCCTGACTATGTCAACCAATAGCAAATGGAATGCAAGTTCTGAACTATCCGCTCGTTGGAAGATGCCAGGCTTTCAGGATGCAGTGACCCTAAGAATAGTCGCCACCTGACGAAAATAAGTCGAAGGCGGAATTTTTCAGGGGTGCCACGACCACGTGGTCACTTTGTGCAAGGAAAACTTAAGTTTGCGACACGCTCCCTAGAGGGAGCCGCACATATAGGCAGAGTAGGGTCACTGCATCCTGGAAGCCTGGCGTCTCCATGGGTAGCGACAAGCCCACGTGACCTGCCTCGGAATTTCCATGGGCGACTCGTCAACTTACCTCGGAATAATTAGAGTACCTACACGCAATTTCTATACAATATTGTAAATTAACCTCGGAATTTTTAGAGTACCTACAATTTTTGTAGAAGTTTGTAAAGCGATCTCAGAATTTTTAGAGTACCTACAGTATGTAAAATATTTTTAAAAAAATTAAAGACCATACTTATATTTTAAGTTTTTGACCAACTTTTTATTTTTATAATATAAGTTAATACAAAAAATACTACAAAAATTTAATGCATACACTTTTACTTTTAGATATAATAGTAGTTATAGTACTTAACTACAATCATAAAAAATATCATTTCTGTGGGGTTACCGTAAATTTTGCCTCTTTTGTAAATTTCTTATAGTTTCTAAAGTCATTTCTGTGGTTCTGCCGTGCTTCCAATCAGGTAGACTTTGTGCAAAACATGATTTTTTAAAAAATATTCAAAAACTTTTATTTTTACATCGATCATTAAGTCTTTATTTGTTTTTAAAATAACATACAGTGTCTTTAAATTATAACATTTAACATTAGAACATTAGAGATTCATTACTTAAATATTAAATCAAGTAAAACAAACTTCAAAACTATCGAGACTTCGAGCCTTAAGGTAAACCTGGACGATCACTCTAAAGTAGGAATGTTTCGGAAGCCAGAATAGTTTTTAGTGGTACGTAGTCTTAATTCTACACTTTTGTTATTTTAATTTGATGTCCCATGTTAGTACCATGTACGTCTAGAGTTCGGTTCGGTTTACGTTTAATTGGATGTACCATGTACGTACCTAGTACGAGTTTTTACGTACATAGTACGTACTTGTGCTGTCTGGGTAGAGAGTGTGAAACCCAATCGAACCAACCGAAACATATTTTCTATTATTCTAACCTTTCTCAATTGATAGCAAACCTGTGATTTGAAGACAGTGTTTTGGTGGAAAAAGGTCAGAGATTGTCTGTACCGGTTAGAATACGTTTGCGATCAATTGAGAAAGGTTAGGAAAACACCGATTGATGGCAAATTTTTGTTTCAAAGAAATTTCCGTTCGAATAAACCGTTTTTGACAATTTTCCGTTCGAGGAAATTGTTTTCGAACAAAGTTCCGCGACCCGTCGTGTTGCTACCCAAAAATACCTAGAGATGCTAGAAAAAAAAATTTTAGACCTTGACTTTTTGGATTGTTGAATTTTTTTTACCGTCCTAGCCCGTGCAATAATGGCTAGAAAAGGTATTGCTTTCAAAGAAAAAAATGTTTTCGAGATGACGCCGAAAATGTGTTTATTTTGGTGTATTTTGACTTATCTTCGCAATATCGTCGTGACGTCTGTGTGTGTGCGTGTATGTGTTTGTGTGTATGTGCGTTAGGTGTGTGTGTGTGTGCCTCTGTGTCTATAGTAAAGCCTTTTTTTGCAATCATTACAGTATAGCTACTTTCGATTTTGGACTTTTTGTTTTTCAATCTTTTGTTTTTCGATCTTTTGTATTTTCGACCTTTTGTACTTTCGACCTTTTGTACTTTCGACCTTTTCTATTTTCGATCTTTTATTGTACTTTCGACCTTGTGTATTTTTGACCTTTTGAAGTTTTGGCCTTCTGTTTTTCGACCTTTTGTACTTTCGACCTTTTGAATTTTCGGCCTTTTGTAGTTTCGACCTTATGTTTTCGACCTTTTGTACTTTCGACCTTTCGTGTCTTTGACATTTTGTTCTTTCGACGTTTTCTTCGCCGCCCGCTTTTGTTTGGACACCGTAATAAAATAATAGTAGGTATATGCTGTGTTTACTTTTAATTCCGCGGCAAGATTTTTTAAGCCCGACCGGAAGGACGGCTATAATTTGTTAAGTGATTAAAAGGGACTTTAATGCCAATGTTTATATACTAAAAATAATAATCATAAAATAAATAAATATTAAACCACCTACTCCGGTACTCTAGTTTTAGCATGTCAACCCCCGGTATATAATAATACAGAGGGCAGTGATAGTTTTAATTTTTTGGTGCGCTTTGGGCGCGTTGCTATGGTAGATATTAAACAAAAGTCAGTCAGACGCTAACAAACATAGAAAAAAATGTGCAAAAAATAATATTTATTTCATAACAAACTAAATAAGAACAAGTTTGAATTAAATTTCTTAAAGATTGAACAAACAAGGGACCAAAGAATAATTCCTACTTTGAGATGGACATTGAAAAGGCGGCCAAAGAAAGCAACTTTCAGAGTACCGAAAATGATGCAATAAAAAGAATGTCAAAAATTTCACCGAAAAGGTATTCCTGTTTTTTATCCTGGAGAAGTCTAGAAAGTTAAATGCTTCCTTTATATAAAGGCTATGTCAAAGGACACAATAATAATCGAAACCAACCAAGTCATCAGCAAAGTACAGTAACTTCTGCCAAGCTGGAAGCAACAGAATAACCGTTATCGTGTATTATGATAGCTTTTTGTTTTTTGTATATTAATAAAATAAAATGATCCAAAAAACCTATAATTTTGCCTTTGTAGTTTTAAAGAAATTACTTTTAATCACCTAAGTCCATGAAAAAAGGGATTAAACGTACACTTTTATGCCCTAGAATAAATCCAACAATATATACAAGTTCTATATTTTATAAAACATGTCAAATGATTTTTGGTTTCTTGCGCTATGTGGGTAAATATTGAAATCATAAAAAACATCGTTTTTATTCGACAATCTGAAAAGCATTATTTGAATGGTTTGTTTATTTGGACAGTCTAAATATATATACCGAGTGTGACGGACAGTTATTTACGTAACATTTGTAAACCATTTTATTTTTTTAAATACAAGAAAAGCTACGCTCGTGACAGTGTCGGATTCGTCATATAACCAAAAATATTTTGCTGTCGTGTCGCTACCCAAAGAAGACACTACGTCTTCGTGATGCAGTGACCCTAAGGCAGAGAACTGCGTACAGCCGACCTGAAAATAATTTCATAATATGAATAAAATGAACGGGACCCAAGAAACAAACCTTTAAAACACAAATATCAAACTTTCTATAAATTCGTATAATTAAAAATAATGTTTGTATAATTATGTAAAATTTCTTGTGTGCCTAATATTATAGATTTGTTAAAAAATTCTAATTTTCTACTTAGCAATAAAAAGTTGAAAATAGCCCCAAAAAACTACTATTTACGGATTAGATCAAATTTTGGTCCAGGAGGTGAGTTACAGGGTGATATCGAAAATAGTAGTAAATCTTAATAAAAATCACATTTTTAAAAAACAACTCTGTCAGGAGTTTTAGTTAGCAAATAAGAGTAAGAAATACATTAAAAAATGTATCATGAACTTATTGTATTATTTTTAGATCCAGGACGTGAGAGACCTACAGGGTGATATCGAAATTAGAAGCGTAATTTTCTAAAAAACAAATTTTTAAAAAACAATGTTGTCAAGAGCTTTCGTTAGCAAAAAATTATTTGAAACACGTTACACAATCAGACCATTATCCGATTTTATCACCTTCAGGTCCAGGAATTGAGCTACATGGTGATATAGAAATTTCTTAGTGTGTGTAAATTTTCTAAAAATCACATTTTTAAAAAGCAAGGTTGTCCGGAGCTTTTGTTAGCAAAGTATAGTTAGGAATACGTTAAACAATCATACCATTAACTGACTGTATCACCGTTAGATCCAGGAAGTGAGGTACAGGGTGATATCGAAATTAGTTATAAAATTTCGTAAAAATCACGTTTTTAAAAAACAACGTTGTCAGGAGCGTTTGTTAGCAAAAAATAGTTAGGAACACGTTAAGCAATCATACCACTTACCATTTACTTCCAGTAGGTAATCTGCAGGGTGATATCTAAATAGCAGTAAAGATTTTGAAAAATCACGTTTTTAAAAAACAAGGGAGGTGAGCCACAGGGTGAAATGAATAAATACATCCAAAAATATTCACATATATTCACGTGAAAAACTTTTACTATTTATTTGACAAATTTACAAGTTACATATTAGTTAATATAACCAAATCAACCTAAGCCCCTAACTAACCTTGGTCAAAATAAAAGTTTACAAATACACATAAGAAATCCAAAAATCCCTACATTTATTTACGTAACAACATCTTGGTTCCTTGTTCTTTTACAAATTCACAAGTTAGTTTGAAAAAATCATGGCTTTATAATACATATCAAGTATAACCAAACCGAACCAAACCCATATAAATAAGGTTGGTCAATATAAAAATGTACAATAATTATTTACAGAAAAACCTGCCTGCCTTCGTTGTTAATTCACAAATTTATAGTAAATCAAAATTTTTTTACAAATATTTTACATTTGTTTGATTTGTTAATTAACAAATTTACAAGATATTTTAGAATCTTGGCCCTAAATATATCTTTAATGTAACAAAACGAAAGCCTTCACTAGGCTTGCCTAATGTAAACATTTACAAACATACACAACGACTTCGTTGTTATTTCACAAATTTGCATGTTTTTTAGGCAACAATTTGACACCCAAGTTATCTATTTAACATAACCAAACCGAGCCAAATCAAATCCTTATAATTATTAAGCTTGCTCAATACAAAAATGTACAAATACACATAATAAATATTACATTTATTTACATTGACAAACAACAACCTGCACACAAATATTTTTGTCCCGTATTTCGTTCTTAGTTTTATTTAATTACTTGTATATAGACTTCTTCCAAAGTGAAGCGACTCAATATTTTGCATTTCTTTCAAAAAATCTGTTAATACCTGTACCGCTACATAGCTATTTGGTTGTCTGATAAAGGGATATATTTCTTTACTTCTTTAGCTATTTTTACTGAAAACTCCAAATCAACAAAAGCAGTAGTTTCATCCCACTTAAGGTCTTTTATCTTTAAATTTTAAATATCTTTTACATAAATATTTTTTTGTATCGCTTAGGCTTGCTTTTAATTGTTTGTACAATAGTTATTGACCTAACAAGTGCGGAAAGAGGTACTTTTCCGCACGCGACGGCAGTTGCACAAACGACGCGGAGCGGAGTTCGGGCAAGCCGTCAAGGATGGAAAAGATAGTTTCCGCAAGAATTAGGTACAATGTTTTTCCTACGAGTGTTTTTGTCCATCTTCTTTATCAAAAAACATGTTTTAATTCGCAAAGATTTTATAATAATGCTAGAAAATGATACGTAAGATAGAATAGTTACATAAATCATTTAATGAGTCCTAAATATCTTCATTTTTAACAAAACAAAAATCGTGCGGAAAAGAAATTTTTCAGCACTAGTGCGGAAAAGTTACTTTTCCGTACGTTTTTTTAACTTTTATTTTTACTTGATTTTTTTATGCACGGAAAAATAATAAAACAGGATTTTTTTATTATGATATATTAAAAAGAAACTTTATGTAAAGAACATTTAATTAACAATAACGAAAAAGTTAACGATGGTAGATATTGAAATTGAAAGTGCACTTTCTGTTTGTTGCATGCTTCAATATACATCAGATGCCGCAACATCTTGAATAACGTCGTTTCTTATTGGAATTTGATTGGTTGGTGTTTGGCCCACTACAGAAATGCCTTGATCAGTTTGCTGCTTAGAATTACTACTGTAGTGAATGGAGAAAGGTATATTGGTCTGTACAGGCTGTAACACATTACAGGATTCTTCATTCGGTGCTTCTGGTAGCATCGGTACAGCAGCACTTCTTGAAAATGAAACTTGTGTGTAGGAGAACGGGTTTTCATTTGAAAACGATTGTGGACGGGAAGGTTCTTGCAATTTGGACGTGCGGAAAAAAATCGTGAGGAAAGTAAAAATGATGCGAAAAAGTAAAATTGTGCGGAAAAGTAATTAACGTAATATTCTTTTAATAGATCGCTCAAGAAACCCTAACTTATATGTTCTTGGTTTGTATGCAGTAAGGTGAGGCCAAAAGTTATTTTTAAAAATATGATTTATAAAAAAATTTACTACTAGTATCTTACCTACTGGACCTAAATGTAACGCAGTTAGTGAATGGTGTGGTTTGTTTACATATTCCTAACTATTTTTTGCTCACCAAGACTCCTGATAAAGTTGATTTTTAAAATTGTGATTTTTTCAAAAGTGTTTTACTAATTTTGATATCACCCTGTACCTTACTCCAAGGACCTAAAGGTAATACAGTCAGTTAATGTTATGATTATGAAAGCTCTTGACAACATTGTTTTCTAAAAATGTGATTTTTAGAAAAATACACTAGTAATTTCGATATCACCCGGTAGCTCACTTGCTGGCTCTAAAGGTAATACAATAAGTTAGTGATATGATTTTTTAAGGTATTTCTAACTCTCGTTTGCTAAGTAAAACTCCTGACAAAGTTGTTTTTAACAATGTAAATTGTACAACTATTTTTGATATCACCCTGTAACTCACCCCCTGAACCTAAATTTGAAATAATCCGTTAATACATAGTTTAACTTTTTGGGCTATTTTCAACTTTTTATTGTTAAGTAGAGAACTAGAATTTCTAAACAAATCTATAATAGATTTTAAGGTCACCCTGTAGCAGACCTGAACCTAACCTTTATAACCTGGGTTTGGCAGACTTTTTTTCTATCTCTTCTCATACCTGATCATAAGAAATATTAGACAAACATTATTTTTAATTATATGATAATAATAACAAGTTTGATATTTATATATTCAAAGGTTATTTTTTGGGCCACGGGTTGCAATAAATCCGAAAATTATTTTTTTTTCATAAATTTATCAACTTATCGTTTTCTTTCCTAAAATTCATTTGATTTCGTTAAAATTATAATACGTTTGATTTTGTGGTCGGCTGTACTTTGCATGTCATGTTCGTGTTATTTGAATCCAACTTTAACGAAATAAGAAAAACGTCTCATGGTTTTGTTATTGTTTTTTTTTCCGGAAAAATACAATTTTTTAAGAACCTGTGCATCATCAACAATCCCGGAAAAATATTGAACTATCAGCAATCGAGTTTAAAGGTAGGTTTTAGATTATATTTTTCCTCATTTTTCGGTTTTTGACGCTGTACAAAAAACTGAAATTTACGATGTTGCCATGATTTAGGGCTAAAATTTGAGGCGTCAAATTTTTTCAGATTGTTTCAAATTATTTCAAATTTTAAAGAATTGCCCCCAATAATTCAAAAAAAATTGGTTTGTTTGCGTTTTATTATGGGAAAGTGAAATCTTGCAGAGCAGAGCGATGTTCTCTCTCAAAAAAGGTTTAAAATTAGAGGTGCATGTTGTGTTATAGTTCGGTTCGGTGTAAGTGTAATAGTTACTGATTTTTAATGTATTCATTATAATATAAATTATGATTAAAATAAATTGTTATTTTATTATGCAAAAAAAATTTGTTTGGACTTTATTTTTTGACATAATTTTATTATCTTTCAAACTTTCAAAAAACAATGAATGTCAACAAAAAATTCAAAACTAACTTACCTGTATAATAATAAACAAGGAGCAGAGCGCAAAAATTAGTTCAAACAAACAGCTATAGGATGGCGCTGTTCAAATTTCATTAATTGTATTAAGAGTTTAACATGGGGTGTCCAATCTTTGTGTAGTTAGTAATCTGTGATATCTTCTTTATTCCTAGTCCATTCGTTTTGGTAGCTATTTAATCTTCATAGAGCAAGGGTTCTGCTACGATAAACCGAACCCACAGCTAATGGTCAATTTTTTTTTTACATTTTCACGGGTAATTTAGTAGTTTAAATCTCTTTTCGGTCAGACATATTTTTTAATGGTGCAGTAGAGTTTGGACAACTATTCTGCCGTCATAAGCAAAAACACAGAAACTTAAACATATTTGATATTTCACAGTCAAACAATCTCAGATAATATATTTTGAATAGTGTTACCTTAGAATGTGAGCTATCAAATGTACTTATTGTGTTTTTGCTTATGACGGCAGTATTATTCCTAAAAGTTATACAAAATATATTATTACAAAAAAATGTTTTTTTTGGTGGTACATTTTTGGTCATCGGGTTCTCCAAAAGCAGAACAATGTCTTACAAAAAAATTGTTTCTTTGTATTGATCAGTACTAACTAAAATTTTGGTTTTAGATTGAAAATTTTAAATTCAAGATTGTGGCTTATATTTGGAATTTTTATTAAAAAAACAGGAAAAGAAAATAAGAAAAACTAAAAAACGTCAGAAATTAAAAATATTTAATTTCAAGTTACATGAAGAAATCTTCCATATCCAAAATAATGAAAAACCACTAAAGAACACCAATAACCCATAAATTCTAAATAAAAACCCAATATTTAACTCGAGCATTACAAGTTGAAATTTTTTTCATAACTTTAAAATAAGAAAACCAAAATCTCTCATTTAAAATCTGTGAACAAATATAAAAAAGTCCTTTTAAGCTAAGACCATACTAAGCGGAACTGCACTGTAGCGGAACTGGAAGGCAGTCTAAGCTTAAAATTGCAGTATCGCGGATTTCCGCTGTAGTACAGTCCGCTTAGTGCGGTGTATGCTTTATGCATCAAAAATTTAAATGACTTAATTTAATTTAACTTACCGTTAAGCAGCAATTAAAAAAGTGTTTTAAAAATGACGATTTTTTTTATTTTTAACCTAAGGCGATACCTACGATAAAATTATGTTCCCTGAACAAAAAATTGCCGTACATACGATTCACCAAAAGATAGCGTGTAGTCTATATTTAAATAAAATATGTTTTTAATTCGAATGGACCATAGTTGTATCCCAGAATCATAGTTGTGGGAAATTACGGTATTTATAATATTTGTTCCCAATCTGGTATAATTTAAGGCATTCTAAAAAAATTTTAAAAAATTCCAAATTCAAAATTTTTTTATTCAAATGAACCTAAATTACAATACTTGCAAACCAGCCTCAAGTTAAAAGAATTATGTCAGGAAACAAGATCAAAAAAATATTCAATTTCAAGTATTTTTAAGTTTTTTTTTAAATGTTTAAACACAGTAGTTGACAAAAATGTTACACATAAAATAAAATTTAAAGTCATAAAAAAAATTATTTTTCAAGTTAAACACAATTTAATAAAAGACGTCCATCACTAGGACAATAGGACTATCAAACAAACAAATTAAAACAAATCAAAAAAAGTAAAAAAAAAACATTTAATAATGAGACTCTACAGTTCGTAAAATTTCTTAAGATCTTAAAATATTTAAAATTTCAATGATTCAAATGAGTACTTTTATGTATATATTTATATTTTGTAATATTTTTTTATAGTATATGAATTTGATGAAATCTCAAGCAATCGGATTTGATGAAATCTAAAGCAATCAATACATAATTTTCAAAAAAAAAATATAAGGCACACCAGCCTTTGTTTAGTTCTTGATGTAAAAATTTTAATGGTATTTAAATTGGACAAACGGGTTGTAAAACAAAAATTAAACTTAACATTAAAAACCATTTCCAAAATATCCCTTATCTTACATTGGCTGAGATCACTGTGCAGCGGCATAGCGGCGGCGGCGTGCCTTCGAGCAGCGGTTCTTTATATGCTCTATTCGATGTGCCTGAGGATTAAACTCCGCACTTCTGCTCATATTTTTTACCATCAAAATGTCTTTTAAAATGAAGGGCTAGTCAGGTTTTGTTTGCTTATATGACTCAGCTTGGTGTATTAAAGGAACATGAAAATGAACAATAAAAATAAGAAAGACAATGACGGGAAACTAGCTCATTGGTTTGCCGGTTTTGAATCCCGAGTTATCTATCAAGGCTTCGTGCAGGTTTTTTTTTAATTGCTGTGAATGACTTAAAAACTGTACTTTTAATTTGGAGTTATTTGAAATCTAACAATATTTTTTCTTTCTGTATATATATATTTATCGGTTTCACAACGTTCTACGGCTTCCGATACCCAATCTCCACTCGTTTCTGTTTGCCCATAATTTATCATCTAGGCCTCTTATTCTTATTTCACTATCTATTCCTTCTCTCCAACTTCTCCTCGGCCTTCCTCGTTTTCTTCGGCCAGTTGGTTTCCATTGTAATATTTGTTTAGGTAGTCTTCCACCATCCATTCTTTGTACATGTCCGTACCACACCAGTTGTTTTGTTCTTATATCATCCACTAGAGTACGTTCACCCACTGTCATAATTTCTCTTATTCTTTGATTGGTAACTCTTTCTCTTTTCGATTTCCCTGCTGCTCTTCTCCAATAGTCCATCTCCGTAGCGGAAAGCATTTTTTCTGTTCTGTCTTTGATTGGCCATACTTCTGAGCCGTATTTAATAATACTTTTAACAATGGTGTTATATATAAGCTTTTTGTTATTGTTACAAATTTAAGTTATTTAAATTTTATAATTGGAATTTATCTAGGTTTTGTGTAGTATTAGGTTGATTTATCTTAAGGTTGTATTCTTAGTCTAGGTTTTAGTTGCGTTGTCTGTGACTTGCGGTCGCGGTAGTGCGGGAACTTTCCGGATGTCGAAGGCTGCCGGAAAGTTCGAGAGAGATGGACGATCCTATATATAGGGCCGGGGTCGCGCACCAGGCAGTCAGTCACAGATAACGTACTGTAGTGGTCGTGAGATATTAACACGAAGTTAATAGACCGATTATAGTAGTGAATTATCAGCGAGTTATTAGTCAGTTTAAGTGCGTGTTTTTGTACATAATTTGTCGAAATAAATTGACGTATCGTTTTCAACAATTGCGAGTTTTAATTATTGTGGAGAACCCGTAACAATTGGTGTCAGAAGTGAGAATAAAAGAAATAAATAGTGCAAAAACTATCCTTACATAGTACCACCGGCTAGGACAATTGAAAAGAAGAACAGTAAGTGATTTTGCCAGAATATTCAGAACTGAATAGTGCAAAGACTACCCTTACATAGTACCACCGGCTAGGACAATTGGACAGAAAAACAGTAAGTGATTTTTCCCGAATATTCGAAGAAGTTCGATATTGTTTTATTCAAAAACAAAAAGAGATATTTAAGAATCGACTTCGATATTAACTTAGTTAGTTAAAAAGTAAGAATTAGAAAGAATTTCTAGAATATTCCATCACTTTCTACGACGCTCTGGTCGAAAATCAGAAGAAATATCCAAAAAGCGACTTCGACATTAGCTTAGTAATTTCAAAAGTAAGAACTAAAAAGAATTTCTAGAAGATTCCATAACATTCTACGACGTTCTATTCAAAAACTAGAAGAGATCTACAAATACCGATTTCGACATTAGTTTAGTTATTTTAAAAGTAAGAATTAGAAAGAATTTCTAGAAGATTCCATAGCATTCTACGACGTTCTATTCAAAAACTAGAAGAGATATACAAATACCGATTTCGACAGTAGCTTAGTTATTTCAAAAGTAAGAATTACCAAGATTTTCTAGAATATTCCAAAAAATTCTACGACGATCTATTTGAGAACCAAAAGAGATAATCAAAAAAAAGTGACTTCTACATTTGCCTAGTAGCAGAAAGAGTGACATTTACTAGTATATTCTAGAACATTCCATTAGGTCCTATTTAAGAATCAGAGGAGATATTGAAAAAAAAAACCGACTACGACATTAGCTTTATAGACCAAAAAAAAATAAACATTTTAAGTGATTTATCAGGAAGTTGATGCTTACTAGACAAGGATAACTAAAATGATGCAAGCTCTAGCAGCTCAAATGGCTCAAAACCAGAACGATATAAGACAGACCATTGAATAAAACCAGAACGACATGAAGCAGACCATTGAACAAAACCAGGGCGATATGAAACATACCATGGACGACATGAAACACACTATTGAACAAAATCAGAATGATATGAGACAGACCATCGAACAAAACCAGAACGACATGCAGGAAAACTTTGACCAAATAAAGAGCAACTCCGAACAGCTGAGAGAAGAGTTTAAGACTGCAACTGAAGATCTTAAGGAAGAAATAACTCAAAGAATGCATAGTGTGGAACAAAAGGTACAAAATAAATTGCAGAATGTAGAAGAAAAGGTACATAATGTTGAAGAAAAGGTACAGAATGTTAGGGAAGAAGTTTTTTAAACCATGAAAGAAAAATTCCAGGACGTGTCAAAACAGCTTATACAGCTCCAAAAAGAACACAACAAAATGAAAGCTCAGGGATGTGTTGTGAATTCCAACCAAAACATTAAGCCTCCAAATTTCGATGGTACGTCTTCCTGGTCTACTTATAAACAACAGTTTGAAGCTGCCGCTGCTGCAAATGGTTGAGATGATGAGGAAAAAGCTAGAGCAATGTTAGTAGCTCTACGAGAACCTGCTCTGGGACTTTTACGGTCCATTCCGGTCGAACAAAAACAGAATTATAACGCTTTAGTGGCAGCGTTAGAAAGAAGGTATGGAGACGAACACTTGCGAAATTTACATTGGTCAGAATTAAATATTCGTCAACAAAGACCAGGAGAATCATTGCAAGTGTATGAAGCAGATATCAGGAGGCTGATGTATTTAGCTTACCCAGAAATGCCAGAAAATTACAGAGATCCCTTCACGGTAGATCGCTTTATTAACGGATTACGAGACACGGACTTAGCAAAGTTACTTCGTCGAGAACGCTTCCATAATAGCAGTGAAGTGTTGATTCGAGCCCTTGAAATCAAATCATCAAATAATATGTCCAGGCCAAAAGTAAGAGCTGTTTCAATTCAGGAGGGAGAAGAAATGAGCAATGGACATGAGGTCAACTCAAAAACGCTAAACCAAATGTTTTAATCACTAATAGAGAAGATTGACTCTTTGAAAGAAAGCAGACGATCCCCTTCAAATGTAAAGTGTTTTAGATGCGGACGTACAGGGCATATTCAACGCGATTGTCGCGTCCAAATAAGGTCTCGCTCGCCATCTAGCGGGACAGAGTACCGAAGAAGAGATCAGGAAAACTAAAACTAGTCAACGCAGAGGGGCGGGTGTTGGCTAAAGGGAATGTAGCCCCCAAAATTTATTCAATTAAGAGCTTAAAACATACTGCTGACAGTCTTAACATCGACGGACTTATAAATGGAAGACAAGTTAACATAACAGTAGACACTGGTGCTGCCATATCATTGCTTAAGTTCAAAATTGCAACGAGATATAAAATGCGACCAACAGAAAGGAAAATAACACTTAAGACTGTGACTGGAGAATCCGCCGACGTGTTGGGGCAGACAGACATAGACCTACAGATGGGAAGATTGAGAATTCGCCACACTGTATTGGTTGCCGAAATAGAAGACGAATTTATTTTGGGAATGGACTTGATAAGTAAACATGGATTTGCGTTTGATAATAAACTTAATATCCTGAGATTTGGGAATGAATAGTTCATTTTGTCAAATAGTCACTTTAATAAAGAACCAATAAAGGTCGTGGCAGTATGTACAACAAGACTGGTCGGTAATAGTGAGACCATAATTTTTGGGAGGCTAGAAAGTAAAACATCAAGCTGTGTCGGACTCATAAGCCAACAGAAATTATCCAACACCTACCTCGTTGCAAAGTCACTAGTTAAAACCGATAAAGACATCCCGATTAGAGTCGCCAATATTTTCCCAAATAGTGTCAAAATTAATAAGGGGGAGGTGGTAGCATTATTTGAGCCAGTCCAGAAAATAACAAGATGTGAAGAGCCAACTTCGGAGGATAAAAGTAAGTTACCAACGGAGGTACTTCAGCAATTTCAGTCAACTTGGCAACATCTCACTCCATAAGAATTTCGTAAAGCGAGAGAGTTTATAGAAGAACAAAGTAATATCTTTGAAACTAAGAGTAGTTCGGGACGCACAAACCTTATTCAACATTCCATCAACACTGGCGATGCCCAACCGATAAGACAGCCCCCAAGAAGACTACCATTGGCCAAACAAGAAGAAGTTCACAATCTCATTAATAAAATGCTCAGCGACGGTGTTATTGAAGAGTCATAAAATCCTTGGTCATCTCCTGTGGTGTTGGTCACTAAAAAGGATGGAATTACTAGATTTTGTGTCGATTACAGGAAACTTAACGATGTGACCAAGAAAGATAGTTACCCACTGCCAAGAATAGACGACACATTAACAACATTGGCAGAATCATATTGGTTTTCTACTCTTGACCTGAAAAGTGGGTATTGGCAAGTAGGAATCTTTGAAAGAGATAAAGAGAAGACTGCATTCTCTGCTGAAAGTGGACTTTATCAGTTTAATGTGATGCCATTTGGCCTATGCAATGCCCCAGCTACATTTGAAAGACTAATGGAAGTCGTTCTACGAGGTCTTACTTGGAAAACCTGCTTAGTCTATTTGGATGATGTCATAGTAATGGGAAAATCATTTAAAGATCATCTAGACAATTATGATTATGATGAAGTATTCTCAAGAATCAGGAACGCAAATCTTAAATTAAACTCAAAGAAATGTTTTCTGTTCCAAGAAAAAGTTGAGTTCCTGGGTCACGTCGTTTCCCGAGAAGGCATCCATACCGACGAAAAGAAGTTACAAGCAATAAAAGAATGGCCTTAACCTCGTGACAAACATGAATTGAGAAGCTTTTTGGGTCTGTGTACATACTACAGACGATTTGTGGAAGGATTCGCCAAAATAGCGTCTCCATTACATAGACTTACAGAAGATAAAGCTTCTTACAAATGGAATACCGAATGTGACCAAGCATTTAGAAGACTAAAAGCAGCATTATGTTCTAGTCCGATTCTTGCATATCCCATTCCAAAAGGAAAATTCATATTAGATACTGATGCGAGCAACGATGGCATAGGAGCAGTACTCTCCCAAGTACAAGATGGAGAAGAACGGGTCATCGAATTTTTCAGCAAGAAGCTATCCAAACCAGAGAGAAATTATTGTGTTACTAGAAAGGAGCTCCTAACCATAGTTAAATCCGTAGATCACTTTCACAAATATCTCTACGGACAAGGGTTTCTGATTAGAACGGATCATGCTGCGTTACAGTGGCTCATGAAAATGAAACAACCTGAGGGGCAAGTCGCGAGATGGATAGAAAAGCTACAACAATACCATTTTCAAATTAAGCACCGAGCGGGAAGGGTGCATAATAATGCAGATGCATTGTCCAGAAGACCTTGCCCTGAGGATTGTAAACATTGCAGGAAAATTGACCAGAAAGAAGGAATTACCTACTTGCGCCAGATAAAGTTATCTTGCAATTGAAAGAAGAGAACAAGCCACGACAATCATGGCAAGATATCGCAAACCAAGGGGTAATATTCAAATCACTGTGGGCACAATGGGATTCACTGATAGTAGAAGAAAACATCCTTAAACGTGCCTGGGAAAGTGCCGATGGCCTTACTGTGATTAATCAAGTAGTGGTTCCTAGGAGCATGGTAGACAATATAATGGCCGAATGCCATGGTGGAAAATCAGGCGCGCACCTAGGCATAAATAAAACCATGTACAAAATTCGAAACCGATTTTATTGGGTCAATTACTTTCAAGATGTGAAAAACTGGTGCCGCCGATGTTCGACTTGTGCAGCCAGCCAAGGTCCCAAAACAAGGTCCAGAGGTCAAATGAAACATTATAACGTAGGTCTGCCATTCGAACGCATTGCTATTGATGTGGCCGGACCATTTCCAGAAACTAAAAAGGGCAACAAATACATCCTTGTTGTCATGGATTACTTTAGCAAATGGCCAGAAGTTTTTGCTTTGCCTAACCAAGAGGCCGCTACAGTTGCAGAAGTTCTGGTAAATGATGTTTTCAGCCGATTTGGCATTCCTTTGGAACTACATTCAGATCAAGGAAAAAACTTTGAATCAAAGCTCTTCCAGAATCTCTGTGACCTTTTAGGAATACGTAAAACACGGACTACTGCTTTACATCCGCAGTCAGATGGCATGGTTGAAAGATTTAATAAAACAATAGAAGAACATCTTTGCAAAGTTGTTGATGAGCACCAAACAGATTGGGACCAATATATTCCATTGTTTTTGATGGCCTATAGAACCGCCATTCACAATACGACAGGAGCTACTCCATCTAGTATCCTGTTTGGTAGAGAACTGCGTTTACCATGTGATATCATGTTTGGTTCACCTGAAGAAGCACACTTAGAGGTTAATGACTATGTCGAACGTTTAAGGCAAAAGCTGCACGATATCCATGAAGTGGTTAGTGAGCGAATAGAAATAGCCAGTGACCGCATGAAAGCGAGATATGACCTGAAAGCAAACTCTTCAGGGTTTAAAGAGAATGATCAAATCAGGCTATACAATCCTCAACGTAAGAAAGGAAGATCACCTAAGTTGACACCACCATGGGAAGTGCCTTATAAAGTTGTTAAGAGAATTAATGATGTAGTCTACCGAATCCAGAGAAGCCCGAAGTCCAAGATGAAAGTTGTTCATCTAGACAGACTAAAACCTTACCTGGGAAATGTTGATCGAGACGATCAAACCTGAAGAGGAGGGAAGTGTTACAAATTTAAGTTATTTAAATTTTATAATTGGAATTTATCTAGGTTTAGTGTAGTATTAGGTTGATTTATCTTAAGGTTGTATTCTTAGTCTAGGTTTTAGTTGCGTTGTCTGTGACTTGCGGTCGCGGTAGTGCGGGAACTTTCCGGACGTCGAAGGCTGCCGGAAAGTTCGAGAGAGATGGACGATCCTATATATAGGGCCGGGGTCGCGCACCAGGCAGTCAGTCACAGATAACGTACTGTAGTGGTCGTGAGATATTAACACGAAGTTAATAGACCGATTATAGTAGTGAATTATCAGCGAGTTATTAGTCAGTTTAAGTGCGTGTTTTTGTACATAATTTGTCGAAATAAATTGACGTATCGTTTTCAACAATTGCGAGTTTTAATTATTGTGGAGAACCCGTAACATTATGTTTTGATATACTCTGGTCCCAAATTATTCCATTTAATAAAGTTATTGCTTTTCTTCCTTGTACGTTTCTATCTTTTATAGCTTTGTCTAGTGTTCCGTCAGCTGTAATTTTTAGACCCAAGTATTTATACTCATCACAGGACTGAATTCGCTGCCCAGTATTTAAGATTAGATCCTGTTTCGTTCCACCAATACACATATACTCTGTCTTATTGATATTAACCTCTAGTCCCCACTTATTGTAGTCTTCTATTAGTTTTCGTGTCATATATTCGAGGTCGTCATAATCCTGAGCCACCACTATCTGATCATCGGCGAAACATAAAGTATACAAGGTGGTTTCATCCAACGGAATTCCCATGTTTTGGCATTTTCTCTTCCAGACTTTAAGGACCTGTACCAAATATATCTTGAAGAGCGTAGGCGAGATACAGCAACCTTGTTTAAGGCCTTTATTTACTTGAAAGCCTTTGGTTAGTTTTGCTTTTATTTTAACTTTTGCCTTACTATTGCGGTATAACGCTTTGATGGCCTTAATTAGTTGTACGCTTATGTTTGTCTTTTCCAACGCTTTCCAAAGTAGATTTAGTGGTATACTATCATATGCCTTCTGCAAATCTACGTAAAGTAGATGGAGCTCTTGTCCGTATGCCATTTTCTTTTCAATAACTTGGGTTATACAAAAGAGATGATCTGAAGTCGATCTACCCGCCCTGAAACCAGCTTGTTCTTCTGCCTCCATACCTTTATATTCGCTCTCCACTTTATTTCTTATTATTTTGCCATATATTCTGCTTAGCGTACTAGTTACAGATATATCTCTATAATTGTCACATATATCTTTCCTTCCTTTTTTGTGTATTGTGGATATATATATGACGTTTTCCACTCAGTTGGTACTACAACTCCATTTAAATATCTTTGGAAAAGATTCCGTAATCTCCAAAACAATTCTTCATTGCCATATTTAATAAGTTCAGCTGGGATATTTCCGGGTCCGGCAGATTTACCGCTTTTTAAGGTTTTGCACACGTTTTTGACCTCAGATATTGTGAGGGGTACTGGAGATCCCATCGTTCTAATGATATTGTCTCTTTCGTCTTCCTTGAATTCTGCTCTATCTTCAGTTAAAAGTTTTTTAAAATGCTCATCCCATTCTTTGTCTGGTATTGGTGAAATAATATCTCTGCATGTTTCTTTTTTGATCGATCTTATAGTTTTCCAGCTTTCGGTACTTCTCCTACCTTCTAAGTAAGAATCTATTTTCTGGCACTTTTGCATCCATGATTGATTTTTCTTATCACTGATCATTCTTCTCACCTTTGATTGCGCGATTTTGTATTCTCCTCTGTTTCTATCTGTCTTTTGGGATAAGTATGTGTGAAAAAATTTCCTTTTTTCCTCTATTTCACTTTCAATCTCAGCATCCCACCAGTATGGTTTTGTTCTTTAAGGAGTTTCTTCCACTAATCCTAGTGCTTCTTTTGCAGCTTTATGGATGCTTAATGTGATACATTCGTATTCCTCATCTGGGGTTTCACCTGAACTTGAATTAAGTTTTTCGTTCAGTCTCTTTTTGTATAAGTTTTTTACGCTGTCATGTTCTAGGCTTAGTAGATTATATTGACAGTGATCAATTTCCTCATTCACTGTATTATCAAGATTTTGTTGATGGAGGCTTCGGCCTTGATAAGGAAAGAGAATTTTGGTCTCCGGAAAATAGTGATCACTTCCGCATGTTGATCCACGCTTTGTTCTGACATCTTGAATTTTTAGTTTTGTCTTTTGTTTAGTGATAAGGGTTTGGTCCAGGTATATTTGTGTATTTTCTTATGTTGGAAAAAACGGTTTTGGATTTTTAGGTCTAATTACTCACATACTGTGATAAGCCGGTTTCCATTATCATTAACAACATCTTCTCCATATTGGCCAACTGTCAGATCATTTACTCTGTTACCTGTTCTACTATTTAAATCTCCCAATATTACAATTTCTCTAGATGTACTTACTGCTGATATTTCATTGTGGATTTCTTCAAAAAAATTGTCTTTCATGGCTACATTTGCATCGTCGTTATACGCATAGATTCCAAAAATCGTAAGTCTCATTCCTTTTATTGTTATATTCATTCTTATTAGCCGTTCATTTACTGCTTCCTAGTTGGTGATAAATTTTCTAAATCTTTTGTTGACCAAAATAGATACTCCTTGTTGAGCATGTTTTTCTTTTGCCACTCCGCTATAGAAATGGTCATACTGTCCTAGGTTTTCAGATCCTTTTCTTTTCTTCTTCGTTTCTGTTAGTACAGCAAGGTCAACCTGCATTCTGCTGCACTCATGTACTATTTCATTCACTTTTCGACTCATTCCTTGTACGTTCCATGTACCAAAAATCATATTCCTGTTTCTTTGCTTGGTTCGTCTTAGGTTTTTCATTCCTTTCCGAGGCGTTTGATTGGGTTTTTTAACAGTGTACGTTTTTTCCGGGTATCAGGGAGTTAGTCTAATGCCCCAACCCCCAACCTGGAGGACCAGGTGATTTTTGATCGAGGTTTTCTTCCCCTAGCCTTTGACGATTCCAACGCCGGTAGTACAAGGCAGCATCTTCTTCTTTTATACTATACCTAAAAGAAAGGGTTACCACCTGCGCTATGATCACCGTACCGAGGTCCATCCTCTCCGCCTTTCATACCGATGTGGTCTTCTCCTGTAACCCTGGGAATGGGACCCTAAACAGGTGCTAACTCTCCGGGTCAGAGAGTACCTGGAATCTACGGAAGGCAGGGGTCGATTCATTTCCCCTGATAGACATCTGACGAGGTCTACCCCGTACCCGTTTTTTTCTTTCTATTTTAGCTTAAAAAAAAAACATAAAATTAATAGTCCACAGCACACCGGTCTATTTTTCAGCCATAAGTAGCAGTCTGAATTTCCGTAAATTTTTTATTTGCAAAAATGATTGAATGTGCAAGATTCCTAACAGACTCTTCAGGCGCGATTTTTTATGCCGAGGCGTAAAGTTTGAAGCCGACCGCAGGCTACAATTCGTCGAGGGATAAAAATACACTTTAAGTTATACAGGGCTCAACTTCAAACGTTTAGCCTTTATGAAAAGCGTATAAAAAAGGATGAAGTTATGGAAAGCAAGAAGTCAGTGAGGGACCAAAGACGCGCATATTCAGGAGCGTTTGCCGCTGTGACTTAAAATTCATTAATAGTTTATTACTAAACAGGAGCAATCAAAGTAAGATGTCCACTTTTAAAAGACGAAGAAATAGTTATTATTATTTATTTCGTTATTTTAGCTTTAATGAGGAAACATCAAATCGAGAAAAATTCAATTTTTTAATAATTTTTTCTTCTTCAATAACTTTGCTCTTTTATTAAAGTCGCGCTTAAATGCCGCTCAAGTGTTCAATCTCCTGGCGGCGGCTCACGAAGTGAAGTTGCTAAAAGTCACCATACACTATCTAGGAAACAGAATAGGGGACAACATTTTTGGGGGTAAGGATGTAAGACAGCCCTAAACCCCTTGCCCCTCTACTGGTTTCAGTCTGCAAAAAAAAATGTTTGTCATGTTTTACTACTCCTTTTAAAATTTTATTTTTGCCCCTTAAATGGAGGAGCCATTCCTCTTGAAAAAAAAAACAATACGTAGAAATGCGGTGTTGTGGTAATTGCAATTATTTAACTTTTTTAAATAATTGAAAAATTATTTTACAATTATAATGAAATTACAAAAATGCAATTGAATTACTAAAGTGATTGTTATTATTTGTAAAAAGCTATTTTGCTTTTATTATTCAATGCAATCCACGCTTCGTACTGAATTTAAGGGGTAAGTTCGGAATGTATTGCGAAGGAAGAGGGCTCCTAAATTAAGCATTTTCACGTTTTGTAAATTATGAAATAGTGAAACAAATAAATAAAAAATAATTGTCAACTCCATTTTTTTATTTTGCAAGTAGGAAATTTATAATTAAGTTATTTTTTGTTGTAATTAGTTACATAGTTTTCCAAGTTTATTCCTGTAAAGTAATTTGTAATGTAATAGTTACTTTTCAAGTATTGGTTTCTAACTCTAGTTGAGAATAAGTCGGTACACATTAAGACCAAGAAATTTGTTATCCATAAAGTTTAATTTGTGGAATATTTTGTTCGTGCGTGTAGTAACCTCCTTTAATATTTTTGCTATGTTAAAAAGCTCCAGCTGTACACTTAATTACGGATTTGCAGTATTAATTATTAGTCGTACAGTTCAAATGATATCTAAGAGATGGCGCTACAGTAATTAAAATCAAGGGGTTTTAAGGATTGTATGCATCGCCGTCTTTGGCCTACTCAGCCGGTAAGAGTAACGTCATTAGATCGCGAAAAGAAATCCATTTTCTTGAATTGCTAACTTGACAACAGCGCTAAACTATTTACCTTTCTTAGTGCCATTTATTTAAATAGCGATCTCACTTCAATTAACATATTTTTAATGGCCAAACGATCGTTGACGAACCGTGCATATGCAATTATTTATCCCTTTTTAGTTTAGTTTAGTTTGCTTTTATTGTTGCATTTCTCCTAATACAAGCAATCTAATTTTTTTTAGTCCTAAATATAACAAAAGGCAAAGTTCAAACTTTCTATTTATCCCTGATTCGCCACCTTTCATCCCTGGAATAAAAAGTCACACTTTTATCCTTAAAATGCGGAATAAAAAGTGCACTTTATATCGATAAATTGAGAAAATTGCGAAAATACTCTTGTAAACTTAAGAACGGATCTAGATCAAAATCCAGGGGCTGAGGGGGGGGCGGTTTTAAGTTAGATAAAAAAATTAACTATTGGCATTTTTAGCTCACACGTATACTATAATAATTATAACAAACTTGTACACCAGTATTCACTAAAGGGTCTACAATGGTAAATGCTACAATCCTAGGTCTACAAGTCCATATTTTGGTTGAAGGTTTAACTTATTTTTCCCGTGAATTCAATAGTTTTTAATATTTATGTAAATTGTTCATAAATACCTTGCTATATGGGTAATCCTTTTTCGTTGTAATAGAGACATTATTTCCACAGAGAGGTTAGAAATAAATAAAAAGAATATAATATTTTGGTTTAAAAACGATAGCCATATTTAAACCTCCAAACGTCACTAGGAGATGTCGAATAAAAACGGTGTAAGTCAGTGTCAGCTGTCCGCTATATTTTACATGTAATTTTTTAGACGAGTGAGCGATGATTATACCGATGTTTAGTTGTTTTGATGGATATTGAAAACGGATTCTAATATATCTTGTGCTTTTTACAATATTTAAATATTGATGACGTATTTAATACAGTGAAACATCTACAGACATAGTTTTAAGTTATTTATGTATTATTTACCTTTGAAAATTTTTGTATAACGTTTTTTTTATCAATCATGTATTATTTCTATTATTTTCGAACCCCTCAGGGGTGGTTCTACAATTTGAGACTATTTTTAATGGGAATCCTACGACTGCACGGACTAAATTTCCAAAAACTACATTTCGTTACAAATTTTCTTATGTGGCTTTTCTTTATTTCTAAAGTTAATTTAATTAACTTAATTAATAACATATCAGATAAAATTCACAGAGAAATGCTTACTATCATATTGCACATTAGGGTGAACCGAATCTTTGCAGTTATTTGACCTGTGAGTATTAAAAAAATATACTTAAACCGGTTGGTATCAAGTATATAGAAGTGATACTTGAACCCGGTCTAAAATGCTAAGTATATAATAATATTGGTGGTAGTGTTTTACTTAAATATTAACATAATCTCTTGTAAAGTAGTGGGTGGAAAAGAAAAGGTTGGTTTAGTTTGATTCGATTTCCCCCTTAGAAAAAAAGAAAAAATTATAAATTATAATATTGAATTTAGTTATAAGTGTATATGGACATTTCTTTCAAAAGTGTAAATTTTCGGTATCCTGACTTTTTTGGATACATAATAGTTATTTTTCATAAAATTTGACTTAATTACACAAAATTTCCGAAAGAGGCTTTTTTCTTCAAAGCAATCTAATCTTGATAAAATTAGCAGGTAAAATCAAAAATGTCAATCCTCTCACGTGTCCCCAAATTGAAATTTTAACTTTATTCGTAAATAAAAATGTGTTAAACCAATTTTGCTGCTAACATTTTTATTAATTTTACTTCTTTGTCTTGTTTATTACAATTTTTTTTAACAAAAAGTCAAATCCAAAGATTTTTTAGAAATTTGCGAGATATGTTGTCCGCTTAGTTTTGTGTCAATCCTGTCCCCATTTGCTTTAAGTCGCTTGGTCATGTATAGATGGCTTCAATATACTTAAAATAATTAACAAATTATTTTCAGGTAAGTCTGTCAAATGAAAACAAAACAAGAGGTTGTTGTTTAGAAATTTATGGTCATTTTTGCTGGCAAAAGTAAAAAAACTACTCTAAAAAATTAATTATATGTCAATCCTGTCGGTGCAGTTCACTTTTTGTGTCAAATTTTATTGGTGTTTAATACAATTTTTATGAAAAGGTAAGTAAAGCCGTTTTTGGAAAAACGTGTTTTATTAAGATACATAGTCTCATTTTACTACTCCCTATCAATTCTGTCCCAATTTTGCAATTTTTTAGTTGGGACTTGATTGACAGTGTGGGACAGAATTGACAAAAACTAGTAAAACACACGTATTTTTTGTAGAAAAATGAATAGTTCTTTAAAAAAATATGTGGAAAGGGTCAATGTACAAGGATTTATTTAAACATTGGAGGAAAGAAAGAAAAAAGAATTAGAAAAATATTAACAGAAGAGAACAAATGAAAAAGATCGGTAATTTTAACAAAACCACACAAATAGTAAGATAAAATAATATCCTGTCTTGAAAATAAAGTTTGCAACATTTATTATTTTTATGTAGGTAACATGCTAGGAAATTTCAACAAGGTAAGCAGATAGCACTTCCAACTATGGAAAGGGAAATAGGTAATTCTCCAAACCTACCTATGGAAACCCGAAAACCATTTTCACTTTAACAAAAAAACAAATGCAGAAGAGAAAGATATGAGCAAAAGAAAAAACGAGAAAGAGATTGGTAAAATAGCTATTTTCCTGACAAGTGCAGAAAACCGATTTTTCTGCACGCATTTCTTTCAACCATTTAGGTGCGGAAAAATAGGTTTCTGCAAGAGTTAAAAACAATTGTTTTTCTACGAGCGTAAAGAAAATAAATTGAAAAAAGTTCTTATTTTAAATCTTACGTTATTTACTTATTTATATTATAATTAATTGTAAACGTGCAATGCTTGGCACTATGCATTAACAACTGATTATTTACACCAAGCGCCATATTCTTTAATCTAAATGATATTTTTGTTCGGAAAAACTTAGTTTTTTCGGCACAAATGACATTTTTCGCACGCTCGTTGAAAAAAATTATTTTTTCCAATTAATTCCAATTTAGACCTTAAATTAAATTAATTAATCAAAAACTTAAAGAAATTACATTTTTCGCAGAAAAAGTGTGCAATATTTTGTATTTTTAGGTACAGTGTAATACGGATTGCTCCACTGCGATTTTGTGGGGCAAATTACTGAAGTCATTGACGACAATTTGAACTACACAGTAAAGCTTTTATATCATATTGGCGGAAATAAATTTGACTGGCCCGAAAGGGCAAAGATGACATAGTACAAACTTACGATGAGCCCCTTACAGATATGCGCTTAAACATGTTATTCAAATTTATATATTTATTTTAGCAAGTATTTTATTGTTTAAGCAAAGTTTTTATTCAAGTTAAGTAAGTTTGTTGTCACGAAATATGATTTCTTTTTAAGGTTTTAACAATGTTTTGTTCAAAAGTTTCTTTAAAAATAAAAAAAAAATAGTTTTAAAAGAAGATGCTATGGTAAATTTAGTTCATTTTGTACCATTTTTGTCAAAATAAGTCAATCCAATCCCGATTTGTCAATGCTGTCCCACTCCAGTTTTGCTGAAATTACAATATTTTTCATAATTTATTTGAATAAATAAGTAGATATTCGGAAAGGTTTATGCTTTGTGCATATCAAGTACCATTCGTAGTATTCATTTTTATAAAGATTTTGACGCAGTTGGAAAGTAAAGGTTAATTTATTTTAGTTTTGAACTTTTACTGCTTTAAAACTAAATAATAATAATCGGTATTTTTGTGTTTGTGTAATTTTTTTTGCAAAATTATTAAAAAATATATATTTGACTACTCTAATCGAGATAAACTAATCCCAAATATAAAAACAAGAACAGAAAGCTTGGAGACAGGCTTCACATTATTCCCATGTTTTTTATTTCTGCCTCAATTTTGCCTATTTCTGCCAGCCCCACATTTTTGAATATTGCCACAACTGCAAAATAGAATATTCATACTGTTAGTTGGTGTGGTTTTAAAATATGTATTCTTTAGGTAAAATTTCAATTTTTTTATTCTTAAAAATGTACAATTTTGAGAAAACTGCTCATATAAGAATGAGATACATATTTTTTATTTGTTATCGATATAGTACAAATGCAGGAGTCGAGTGGTTAAGCATGAGTAGCCTTAGGCTAGACTTCGCCAAACTTCTTAAGCATCTTGTACTAATATTTTTTTTTATCTGTAATTTTTTAAAATTATTTGAATAAAAACAATTCTAATCTAATCTAATCTAACCTAATCTAATCTATAAAAAATGTATATATCTTTGCGTTTTAGATGATTTTACAGTTTTTTTGTCCCGCCATCTGTCTCTCTGTAAGTCTATCTGGATGTCTGTCGGTAACGACTATATTGCATAAGTCAAAAAGTACTTGCCCAATTTAAATGAAATTTGGTGCGTAGGTTTTGGCTCTAGATGGTCCCATTTGAAAATGAATAAAATCACCGGATATAAGCCGCAAAAAAAAGTGTGATTAGAATCGTGTGAGCTTAGATTCCCAAAAAATTAAGAGAGTATTTTGTAAGGGGGGGGGGCAACTATTTATTTACTGTTTTAATTTTCTTTTAGGCAAAGGGGAAGGAATTATCCTGTTACCCGTCTCCTAAAATTCGCGCTTTGATTTCGAAGTCTGAGTAATTTTAATAAAAATAATGCAATGATGCAATTAAATAAATTTAACCGCTGCAGGCGCAACCTTTTTAAAAACTAGTATCTTTTTCCTAAATTTCTGGATTTTACTGAACAAATGAACAGTGTGAATATTCGGATTTGCGTTCTTAAATTTGTTCATATTCGTTAAGAATCCAGAGGGGCATTACCACCCCTACACCCCCTCGAAATCCGCGCTTGTATGAACCGAACCAAACTTATAAGGAACTGAACCAAAAATTATAAGGAACTAAAAAAAGATAGTAGCAAAATGTTTACAGACTCCCTTGCAAATAAGGTTGTGCCTGTTTAGTAACTAAATAAGGTGCATCACGAAACAAGCCTTATATAAGTAGTCATAAAAGAGAGGGTTTTAAGTGGTGTATGTTTAAGCTCAAAAATTATAGTCATTTTTATGTTCTTTTATGGGGAAAATTAAGATGGTATCTTTGTTCGTAACTCTATTACGATATAACTTAAATACTTGGTTAAAAGTTTGAATTACTTAAGTGTACTATAAAATATAGAACTCACTCCGATATTCTGAAGTCGTAAACCGACCCTCAAAATCACTGTGGTTATCTATTCATTTTTATCTATTGTTAAGAACATAAACGACCGGCATGCGCCGTGGGCAAGCGCCTTAATTGAATTTGGCAAATACAAGGTTATTACAAAATTATTAAATTCAAAAGATCCCTTTATAATGTACATTTGATTATTTGAAGTCGCAAACAGGAGATTCTTAGGGACGTCATAACTTTCTCTACACTAATTTTGGCAAATACTAGGTTATTAGGAACCTATTGGAATAAAAGCTGACCTTATTTTAACATTGGCAGTATAGTAAGAAATTTACATATTAAGAGCAGCTGCTTATTTTCAAAATTCGGCCTTTGTGTATTTAAGAACCAGATTTATTAGTGCCTGTTTTTAATAAATGAAAGTTAGCGACTTTGATATGTCAATTTTGAGATGTCAGCTGTCATTCTTTGTAAATCTCTCAGAATAAAGCCAACTCTAAAATAAAGTCAGGTTTTATTCCAATAAGTCCCTATTACCAGTTCATGCTTAATAATTTGGAGACGTTTTTAGCAGTCTAAAATGATTCAAATATTAAAAGATACCGTAATAAGGTACATTCAGTAAGCCACTAACAGGAAATCATTAGATATTTAAAGTGAAAACGCACTTTGTGTCGTTCTTTCTCATACGTAAACGTAACTAGGGAGATCTCATGACGTCGTTGATAAAGTTTATAGATTAAATGTTGGCTACATAACAGTTAACCAAGCGTACTTACCCTCCATATACGCGTACTTCATATAGGCGTGAATGGGATAACTTGTTTGCCAAGACTTCTTCAAGAAGGTGGAAGTCTACAATATTATTCTTTGCCTGCATCATGTAAGACCTATTAGACTTGTGAACCGGTAGGATTTGGCGGCCCTGTAGTCTTTTTTCCCTACGTTGCCTTCCTCCATTATGGTTATGTATATCCTGCCCAACGCTATTCTTGCTCTAAAGATTCCTCAATGAACAGAAAGAGAACACCTGAGCCATCGCACACTGGTAAAAAACGTCTGGAATATAATGGATGTTAATAGTTTAATGGAAGGAAGTAAAATTTCTTCATATGTAGCCTAGCCATTTTAAAATAATTTATATTTAAGAGGCCTATGGTATCCCGTGGTGTTCGTGCAACTTTAATTTTAAATTCAAATTTTGCGCCAAATTCCCCTATTCGGAAAACCCACACAATTTCAATTTTAATTGGCACAAGCGAAACGCCAGCGCCACCTACGAAAAATGAATCTACGCAAAAAGGCGTAACCAAGAAGAGATTTTTCTGTCGTATTCTATCGAGATCACCACGCAGCATGGTGATAAAAATCTATTAACCAAAAATCCAATAACATTCTTAGAAAATCAAACTAAACCATTACACAAACAAGTGTGATTCTAGTGTGGATCGACTGCAACGACTAAGCCAGCGAGAGGAGCTCCTCCGGACGACGGAAACAACAAAAAAGGTGAGTGCCAATCCTCTATATTGTCTTTGTGTGGCTCGGAAAAATTAATATTTTCACATCGTCTTTTTAAGGATTTTGCACCTAGATTTTATAAAACAACCAGAGCGTTTACAGTCCCGCGGCTCTACCAATCCTCAACCTCAAACCTCAGATCACCAACATTTTATGGTCCCACGACCCAGATAGTTTTTTAAAATTTGTTTGCTAAAAATATTAAAGATTTTTTCGCCATTTTGACTCGCGCTTAGTTGCCGTGTCCAGTTTAGGAAGGCGGTTCCGTACCCCCCTTGCGTGGCATCACGGGTGCTCCACCCACATTTCATTGCAGTCGAAATTTGCACTTCATACGTCGTTTGTTTTGATTCAAAAATACAAATTTGTTTTAATAGATAGTTATTTTCAAAACAACAAAAGTGCTTGTGAGTTTATTGGGCAAATGCTTTATTCTTATTTTACCGGTAAACAAACACATCTAGTAGGAATTAGTATTTACCTGTAAATAATGAGAGAAGCGGTAGTAGGTATAAATTGTGTCTGTGTGCATTTATTTTGGGAGAAAAATCGCGACCTAGGATAACAGCTGTTGATAAGTTTTTTACATTTTATTCGAAAAATCGATAATAAAATATATGCTTGTTGGACTCTTTTGGACTGATTAAAGTCAATAGGGGTCAAGTGTTAGTTTTATTCTTTTTAAATATTTCTTATTTTTTTAATTAACAATATGTCGTTAAAAAAGCTTGAGAAACAACGCAAAGTTTCAATATCTCGTATTACGGAAACCTATAACTTGGGAACAAAAGCTAAATCAGATAGTTCTTCCTTGCCAATTTTTAAAGCGTTTTACGAATCGTTAGATGATCACTATGAACAATTTAAAAACATTCATAATGACATCATAGGTCTCTTGAAGGACGACGACGATGATGAATTCGAGGCACAGGATAAAATTAGGAAAGATACGGATCTATTCTACCACCAAGCTAAAGTTATTTTTTCGAGTTTATGTTCCGATTCAGTTCATTCAAGTTTTACCCCTGCAACTTCACACTATTAACGTAGCGATGATCTGGGCCCTTTAACCTTGCTTTAATGGAAACACAAAAAAGTGGCCAACCTTTTACGATGTTTATCCTTGTTTGGTGCACGAAAACTCTAATTATTCCGGTATAAGGAAATTTCAACATTTGCTAACTTTCCTTGAGGGTGAACCACTTAATATTTTAAATTCTATAAAATTAACGACAAAAAATTATGCAATCGCCTGGAAGGTATTAACAGATCGCTATCAAAATAAAAGACTTTTAGTCAGTACCTACTGGAACTCAATCTACTATGCAAATTCTTTAAATGGAAACCAGTCACCAAAGGATATTAGAGTCTTGGTAGATACCTTTTCTGAGAATATTGCGGCGCTCGAAAATCTTGAATTTCCAGTAACGTCGTGGTGTTTTTGTTTATTTTCAATTTTATTATCAAAAATCGATCAAACCACAAGAACCGCTTTCGAATTAAGGTATAGTACTACCGAGATTCCAACATATCAATATCTCATTCAGTTTCTTATTAACCAATGCCGTGCTCTTGAAACAGTACAGCTTTCTCCCCAAAATATGCAAATGCAACCTTCGACTTCAAAACAGCAAAAACCAAATTATTCGAATTCTAGTAACCAAAAATATAATTCTTATTCAAATAATCAGTACAAATCAAGCCCTCCATCAAAATTTTTAGCGCATACGCACTCACAAGGAGCAAATAAACAACCCGATATTCAATTTCGACAAAACCAACAACCCTATAAGTGCAAATTATGCAATAATTCTATTCATCCACTCTCACAGTGTGGTGTTTTTATTTCCAAATCCCCTTCAGATTGGTTTACTTATGTAAAACAACAATCTTTATGTATCAACTGTGTACGTTCAAATCATCAAGTAATTGACTGCAGTAGTACCTACAACTGCAGGGTATGTCGACATAGACATCATAGTCTTATTCATCTATCGCAAATGACAGATTCAATCCGTCAGAATTCAAGTCAATCCTTTGTTAATTCAAGCCAAAATTCAAAACAAAATTCGAACTTAATTCAAAGTTTTAATTCAAATCAAGTGGCCGTGCCTAGCACAGGCACAAACTTGTCGTATCAGAATTCAAATTCAAGTCTTAGCCAACAGAACCCTAGTTTTGTTCAACCCAGTTCAAATTCAATTTAAACCAATTCGAATCCAAATACATCTACAAATCAATACTCTTCGTTATCCACCTTGACGCCTCGGACGACAGTGCTTCTAGCGACTATAAAATTAGAGGTACTCGATAGTCGGGGTAACTACCAACCTGTCCGAGCACTTCTGGACAGCGGTAGCCAAGCTAACCTGATAAGCGAAGCTTGTCTTAACAGGTTAGGCTTTCCAAGAAATAAAATTTCGATCCCTGTTCTGGGACTAAATCAATCTTCGTCGGCCACTAACGGCATTTCTACTTGCACTATTCGAGCCCTAGGCCAACAAGAGCCTACCTTTTCTATTCAAGTCTTCTTTTTGCCGAAACTCTGTTCGAATATGCCCTCAGTACAGGTAGATTCATCCAATTGGAGTCATATTTCAAAGCTTGAAGATAACCAATTTTACAACCCTGGTCCAATTGACTTACTCTTAGGTGCACAACTTTACACATTAATCGTCCAATCAGGACGAATTCCAGGACCTCACGGCCTACCCTCCGCTTTTGAGAAAGTTTTTGGGTGGGTCTTGATCTACTTTACTTCCTGTGAGCAGTCTCTCGACGTTAATATTCGCAGGTTTTGGGAACTAGAATCAATTAAGTCAAAAACGTTTCTCTCACCCGAAGAAAAAAGATGTGAAGAGATTTTCCAAAAAACTGCCACTAGAGATATTTCGGGCCGATTTACTGTAAATTTGCCTTTTCGTCACATTGACCCTCCCGACCTAGGAGACACATATTCAGTGGCCTGTCGTCAATTTTTGTCTCTTGAATCTCGCTTAAAAAAGAATCCAAATTTCTATAGGATGTACTCGGATTTTATGAGAGAATATCTCAAAAACGGGCACATCACGGAGTCCTTCGTCTTGACAAATCAACGACTAAACTCCGGGTGGTTTTTAGTCCCTCGATTAAGGGTTCGAAAGGCCTAAGCATGAACGAAACTCTTTTAAAAGGACCAAAATTACAAGCCGATATTTCCGAAATTCTATTAAAATTCAGATTTTATTCTTTCGTATTTTTGACTGATATAAAACAGCACTTTTTACAAATTCAAATCAATCCAATTCATCGGGACTACCAAAGGCTACTTTGGCAATTTGATCCCAACGAACCCCTGCAGGAATACAGGCTTAATACGGTGACGTTTGGTGTTAGTTCAAGTCCCTATTTAGCTATTAGAACTCTTGGAGAACTAGCCATCCTGGAGGCTAAGAATTTTCCTGAAGCATCCCGGGTCCTTTTAAATAACATTTTCTTGGACGATATTTGCTCTCTCTACTCTCTAGAAGGTGCTTTATTGCTTCAAAAGGATCTCATAGCGTTGCTTAAATTGGGAAAATTTGAATTAAGACAATGGGCATCAAATAATCCGAAACTTCTTTCACATTTGTCGCCCGCTGATTGTCAGATCCCTGTTACCTTTGAAAACGATTCTTCAACATCGATTAAGGTGTTGGGCCTTCAGTGGCAGCCTTCTACAGATACCATTACCTATTCTTGTACCCCTTGTGAAAAACCTTGCACCAAAAGGAATATTTTATCGCTATCGCTAAAATTTGGGATCCTATAGGTTTCTTATAGCCTGTTTCATTTTTAGCCAAAGTGATTATGCAAAAACTTTGGTTATGCAAAACTGATTGGGATGAAATACCCCCCGATGCAATCAAGACTCTTTGGAATCAATTCAATAATCAATTAACCACTCTTTCGAATCTTTGTATACCTAGACATATTTTTTCGAATAATATTCAACGATGTTAATTGCTAGGTTTCTGCGATGCATCCGAGCTAGGATACGCTTCTTGCGTATACGTTCGCGTCGAATTACCAAATAAAATTATCAAAACTGCTCTAGTCATGGGCAAGTCAAGGGTTGCTCCCTTACACACTATTTCAATCCCACGTTTGGAACTACTTGGAGCTACTCTATTAGCTGATTTTCTCAAACTAGTTATTCGCACCTATTCATCATTACTTGTAATCGATGAAATTCTTGCGTTCTCGGACTCACAGGTCACGCTTCATTGTGTCACATCTTCACCTCACAAGTGGAAGACCTTTGTGGCAAACCGCATGAGTCGTATTCAAGAAACTGCGCTAGCAGAGGGTTGTCGCCTAGTAACTTAATAAATCACCCTCTTTGATTTCACGGCCCTCCATGGATTACCTTGCCCACTACGGAGTGGCAAATTCAAAGGTTTATAAATAAACGTTCTTTGGGAGTTCCAGACGAGGTTCTCAAAGAAGAAAAACCGGAAAATTCAGTGGTGCTGACGGCAGAACTTCAAAATCAAAATTTTTTTTATAGATTGGTCGATAAAATATCCAGTCAAATGAAACTCTAGGGTCTTTCTCCACTAATTTTTCATTGAATTTATTGCTTGGATTTTTTTAAGCACCCAACATGTTTCGCAAACTTATGTTTGCATCCTCAGGGGTAATTGAGAATTTTTAATTTTTTTTATACAAAAAGAACTTGGCCGTCCATTGTGGACCACAATTATCCAAACATTGTTACAGGAAAGAATGTGGAGAAAGGAAAAAATCTATATCACATAGTGAAAAATAATTGGTTGTGCACCTACATCACTAAAGTTAAAAAATCTAATGTTTTCTTTTTGAAAAGTAAAGAAAATCTTTTTTCTTCTTTTTCAACTTCACCATGGTGATCACAGAACATGCTGATAAAGATTTTTTTATCAGCATTACTCAATTCTCGACCCCTTTGTGAGCAAAGCTCCGACCCAAACGATCTTACATCTCTGACTCCGGGTCATTTCCTCACAATGGAACCCCTTAATGTGTAATGATCCTGACCTTTCTACTCTTAAAGTTAATACCCTTAATCGTTGGCAACTTATCCAACGAATTCATGCCGATTTCTGGACGCGTTGGAAACTCGAGTACTTAAATACTTTACAACAGCGTTCTAAGTGGTCGGACCCTTCGGTTGAAATCAAGCTAGATACGCTTGTATTAATTAAGGATGAAACTAGGCCGCCATTACACTGGTTGCTAGGTAGAATAGTGTCCGTACATCCTGGTCGGGATAATCACATTCGAGTTGCTACTGTTAAAACACAACACGGACTTTTCACTCGTCCCATGGTCAAGTTGTGCCCACTACCTTTAGATGCGCACTAAACTCCCAAGCAACTCCTTTTTGTTTCGTGTGTCGTTATCTAGAATATATATATATATATATATATATATATATATATATATATATATATATATATATATATATATATATAAAATATCCTACCTACACTTAGAAGAAACCAGAACCTTCTATGAAACCCGAGAACCTTCCAGATAAGAAGCTTATTCTGCTGACTTGCGTTTCCCATGAAATAAACAACACGTGCATTCAAGCCGAATCAGCACTTTATTTCTCAGAACCTTTCAAGATAAGAAGACCATTCTGCTGACTTGCGTTTCTCATGGAATAAACAACACGTGCATTCCTGTCGAATTGCACTTTAGTTCTAAGAAGTTTAAATCTAGAATATTAAGGAATTATTCCATTGCTTAATCAGCACATTTTCTTTATATAAACTCAAATCATTGTAATGTTAAGTTATTCTCTTTAGAATCGTTCTTAAGTACACGTTCAATTATAACGTTTAAGTCCTATATTGTATTTAATCATAATAAAGTTTTTTTAAAAGTTAAAAGTAAACTTTAAAGTATAACATATATGACGTTTTCCACTCAGTTGGTACTACAGTTCCATTTAAATATTTTTGAAAAAGATTCCGTAATCTCCAAAACAGTTCGTCAGTGCCATATTTAATAAGTTCGGCTGAGATATTTCCTGGTCCGGCAGATTTACCGCTTTTTAAGGTGGTGCACACGTTTTTGACCTCAGAGATTGTGAGGGGTACTGGAGATCCCATCGTTCTAATTTAATTAGAACGATATATGAATCTCATCTTACGATACTGGTAAGAGAAATAATAAATATTGCCTGCAATACCATATGATTTTTAAAGAAGTGGTGACATCTACCGAATATACAAGAAATTATCCGAGTAAAAACAAAAGGCAGGCAGATGAAATGAAAAACAGTACCCATGACCGTGGTATAATTTATCCTTCACGTCGGGTCAATGCATATTGCATTTTTGCCGCCTTCGCGACGTTTATTTTCACACTACCCTTTACGTTAGTAGTATTTTTGGATTATACTCCGCTGACTCGACATAAAACATCGCGAAGGCGGCAAAAATGCATTAACCCGACCTGAGGAGCAAATACTTTTTTTCGTTTCATCTGCCTGCATTTTGTTTTTACTCTGATAGTTTCTTTTGTATTCGGTAGATGTCGCCACTTCTTTGAAAACCGTACGGTATCGTAGGCAATATTTATCATTTCTATAACCAATATCGTAAGACGAGATTTATAAACCGTCTCTCTAGCTTTACAAAGGTGTCACAGTGACCATGCAGTATTCTAATGAGTCCCTTAAGGATGAAACAGTTAATTGTCGACAATTAAAATCTTTCTATACCCGCTTAGCCCCGAAAACACGTTTGTTTTTATTCACAGTACTAAACTTTATTTTTGTAGTATTTTTGGCGCGAAGGCGATAAAAATGCAATATGCATTGTCCCAACGTGAGGAAGAAATTACGTCACGGTCATGGGTACTGTTTTCCGTTTCATCTGCCGCCACTCCTTTGAAAAGCATACTGTATCGCAATATTTATCATTTCTCTTACCAATATCATAGGATGAGATTTATATACAGTCTCTCTAGCTTTACAAAGGTGTCACATTTACCATGCAGTGCAGGATGAAACAGCTAGCTGTCAACCCCTAATAGGTTACAATTAGATCTTGGACCCCCGTAGGTGTACAGCTTTTAAGCTGCCCACGGAAAAATATATGAGAAACAAAATCTTTCTTTACCCGCTTAGCCACGAAAAAATGTTACTAAGCTTTACGTTTGTAAGATGTTAGGTTTAGCTGGTTAAGTGGATTCGGTAAAGTTTGTTTTGGATTGGTTAGGTCTGATTAGCTTTAATTAGATTTGGTTGTGTTTAGTTAGTTTTAGTTAGCCTTGTTTAGCAGTTATAACCTATCACTTTTATTAGTCCGCTCATTTGTAACATTCACATTTTTATTCCATTCGCTCTTTTTTTGCTTCGCTCTGTTATTACCTCGTACTTTTACCATTTTGCTCCTTTATTGCTTCGCTTATTCGATATATTTGCCATTTTTTACACTCGCTTCTTTATAACATCGTAATTTTATTACTAGGTCATATATTACTCGCTCTTTGATTACTGCCCTCTTTTGTTACTTGGCTTTTTTGTTACTTCGTTCTTTTGTTACTGATCTCTTTTAATACCTCGCTCTAATGATACTTTTCTCTTTTATACTTCGCTTATTCGTTTCGGAGTCGTCAAAGAGGATGTGTTTTACAAACGTCTAATCAGGCCAAAAAGTTGCTTAAATCATACTGGTATAAGTACTTATTTTTTTTTTAAATCTCACTTGTTATACCCAAAAGCGTCTTTGTTTTTTTTTCGTAATAATAATAATAATAATTTTTCAAGTCCACCGCCCGCGCCTTAGCCATGATGCTACTAACGTCACAATGAAATGACCGTTTTGCAATACCTTTAACCAATGTAAACAAGCGCAAGGTTAGGTGTGTCGATCCAATTTAAAATCTAATTTTCTTTGGTCTGCGGATTATTATCTTGTTGCCAAAATTGCCCCATATTTATGGCAAACGCTAGATTAAACAACGAGTCTTGGCAGGGGTTATAATTAAGGGCGATATTTTTGGCCTTTTTATGAGGCTAAACGAAAGCTTTAGGCTTAAGATAAAAAATGAGAACTTTTTTATTTCAAAATATTTTTGTAAATTCTGAGAACAGACAGTTAAAATAAAAACAAACCTTCATCGCGTTATCGTAGTCGTAAAGAACCTCGTAATTTTATTAGTCAGGTTTGACAGTTTACTACGTCATGCATGGCGTAATAACGATAATTTTCGCTATTGGTGCTTTGAATAACTTGCCTTGACTTAATTTTTTTGTTCATGCTTTGTTGAAAAAAGACTGGCAGTTAAGCGCAATATTAACAACCAAATTTCGTGATGGTGTTTTATATATTAGAAACCAATCACGTGGTTTAGAACTAGACAATGGATAAACAATATGTCCATGCCAGTGAGAATTTATGCATGGGTGTCACATTTGATTAGACAGGAACAGACTGCAAAGAACTGGAAAAAATAATATTAGAAGCAGAAAAGGTTATTAAATGTCTTAACAGTATTTTATGGAGCAGAGAGATAAAAAAGATTGTAAAATTTAACATATATGAAACAATGATGAAAAACACGCTGTTGTATGAAATAGAGCATTGTCCCGTAACAGAAAAATACAAAACAGAAATGGAAGTTGTCGAAATGGATACAATAAGAGATCAATAATATCTAGAACAGAACATATGAGAAATGAAATAATAAAAGAAAGAATGAGAATCGAGGGAAGCATAACGGATGACATCAATAAAAGACAACTGATATGGTACGGCCGTGTACAACGGATGAACGATGAACGATTACCAAAGCAGGTCCTAGAATGGCAACCAATAGGGCGTAGAAAAAGAAGGCACCCTAAACTGGAATGGCAACAGTCAATCCAAAGATCAATGAGTCAAAAAAACCTGATAGAAAATGATTAGCAGTATCGAAGGAGGTGGAGAATGGGCATCGGACACCGTAGAAAAACATTCTAAACCGATATAGTTATACAAATATTTTGCGGTATAAGTAAACAAGGGCAATAGTTTTTGGTGGGGGGCTGCAAGGGTGTAGTAGGGGGTACAAATATTTAAAATAAACATAATTCGAGAACCACAGCAGCTAGCAAAATGCGGTGTCCAAAGTTAAATTAAGAATTATATTTCTAACAAAATTTGTTTTAACGTCAAAATTCGTTAAAGTTGTAGTATTGGAGATATAAAGATTGCTAAAAAAATCATTTTTTACCTAGCATAGCAGCTAGGGTGCCACGGTTTTTAAACTTAGATTGATTTTTAACAAAATTAAATTTGTCGTAGCGCCAAAGTTTGCCAGAGACAAAGCTCTTCAAAAGATAGTGTTATCTTAAAAACGAAAGCATCTAATGAGGTTTTTACAAATTGTTTAAAACTTTCAATTCTCAACACCCATAAAGACTAAGTCTTCTGGATCGCTCTAAGTTTCGAAAAAAAAACGTTATTAAAAATCTCATTTCATCTGATTTCATTGGGTTGTTTTTATGTTTCTGTGGTTATTGGACTCACCTAACGAAAATGTCAGTTAAACTTTAGTTATGTCAAAGAATCGATGAATAAAATTAGATTACTTTACAGACTCGCCCTCGTTAAGTATGATGAGCCATCGAAAAAATATAGAACGCAATAAAATTTACCATGATTGAAGAATTTGGTTTACACAAATTGTAGAAAAAAAATAATTCTCAACAAAAATAAAGCTACTTTATCACCTAGAATGACTCTTAACAATGGCTGTGCGTGCCAGCTAGCGACAAGGTATTTTGAGTAAACATTGCATTATGTTTGTAAACTGTGTCTTTGTCAAATAAACGACTTAAAAACCCAACCTGATCTAGCATATATAGTCCAACTAACGTAATTTTGCCTACTCTCGTGCGGTAAAGTGCACTTTACCACAGTCATTTGCGTTCGGAAATAGTACTTTACTGCACTCAGTGCGGTAAAGTTACGTTACCGCATATGTAGCACTTATAAAGCTTAGCAACGCATCAATAAGACAGCTTCAATATTTGTATACACTTATATTTTATCTAATTTGACATTTTCTTTTTTAAATAAATTACATTTAGTTTTTTTAAAGAAATGGAACTCGTAGGTAAAATTTGGTACCTAAAGCTTGCGGAAGGTGTCCTTATCGCCCTTGACGGCTTGACGGAACTCCGCTTCGGGTCTTTCTGTCAACTACCGTTGCGTGCGGTAAAGTATAACTTTCCGCATTTGTTACTTAACTAAATTAGCTTTCGTAAACGATGTTTTTTATTCGTCGATGCAAAAGTAAAGCAGCCGCTTGCTATGGTGGCGCGTGCTCAATAAAAAAACCACCTATCCTAGAGTAAATTTGTAGGGTATTTCAATAAAAAGCTGCAAAAAGGGTATATTTTTTATATTTATAATCGAGGATCCCCTGATTTCCGGCATCGGAATCCAAGATGGCGGCTGCCAAAGTTAAGAAAAAAAATGGATTTCCTGTTTTAAGACAAATTAAATTAATTTTGATAAACTTACTTTAAGTGGGACCTACTTAATTGAAAAATGTAAAAAAAAATTACACCTGTCACTTTAAAACAAAATGGCGGCTATATTTTAAAAAAATCGTTTTTCTTCGATATTTTATTTATTTTTTGCGCGATATTTATTTTTAATACCTCGTATTAAAGCCACTGACCAGCTCTTTAAACCTAATGAAAAAAAGTTATTAGTTTCTCAGCCGACACAAAGATGGCGATATAAAAATTAATGTCAAAAATAAAAGAGACCTTTATAACCTGTTGACCAAATAAAATGAAAAAAAAAAATTTTTTTTTGGATTTTATCAATAGTAAACCATGTTTTGTAAAAATTTCAAAAAAATTACAATTTGACATTACAAATTTTAAGATGGCGGCCGAAGTTCAGATAAAAAAGTTATTATTTTGTTCTTGTTTGACAGAACTAGTATTGCCGTGTAATATGTCGATTTATACTAAGTAGCGGTCGCCGATTTTAAATATTTCATCATAAATGACACATGTCTATTATTAATCAAGATGGCGGCGTTCAAAATATAAAAACAACATTATCTTCTTGGTTTGGTTTTTTTTTACGATGATATGTAGTTTTATATTACTCTTAATTAGCTTTAAGTCATAATGTACAAAAATAATATTATTTATTTATTTTTTAAAAATGGCGGGCAAAAAAGTAAAACAAAATTTTTTTTGTTTATTTTTTCGAAATTTAACAAAAAAAACTGGAAAAAACAAGACATCTCGGCAAACAAAACACAGATATTTTAAAAATGTCAAAAAAGTTGACATATGTCACGTACCGGGTGATTTGATTGAATTGACCATATTTTACTTAATAGCTATCTCCGTTAATATTAATCTAACTGTAATGTTTAAATAAGCAAAGTTAAATAATTTTTTCTAAATCATGAGAATCTGATGTCAAAAATGACATATGTCATACACTTGTCAAACTTTTGACATATGGTTTATTTTTTAAAATAAAACACCCAGTATATAATTTTTTTAGTTGATAAGACTCGTTTTTCTATTTCAAAGATATATAATATGTTGACATTTAGACCAGCCGTTATTAAAATATTTGCATTTTAATAACCTAAATAAACAATAAGGATGTTGCCATTTTCTTATTGAATAAAATTTTTAAAATGCAAATATTTCAACAACGGCTGGACTAAATGTCAACATATTATATATTTTTGAAATTAGGAAAAGGAGTCCTATCAATTATAAACATTATATATAGGGTGTTTTATTTAAAAAATTAATCCATATGTCAATAGTTTGACAAGTGTATGACATATGTCATTTTTGACATATTTAAAACATCTTTGTTTTGTTTAACGAGATGTCTTGGTTTTCTCAGTTAAATTTCGAAAAAATGAACAAAAATGTTTTTTTTTTACTTTTTCGGCCGCCATCTTTAAAAAATAAATAAATTCTATTTTTTTGGTACATTACAATTTAAAACTAATTAATATTAATATAAAACTACATATCTTGCTAAAAAGATTTACTAAACCAAAAAGATACTGTTTTATTTATATTTTGACCGCCACCATCTTGGATAATAATAGACATATGTCATTTATTATGAAATATTTACAATCGGCGACCCCCATTAAGTACAAATCAATATATTACACGGCAATACTAGTTGTGTCAAACAAGAACAAAAAAATTACTTTTTTATCTGAACTTCGGCCGCCATTTTAAAATGTTAAATGTCAAATTGTAACTTTTATAAATTTTTACAAAATCTGTACATAAAGTAATTTTGTAACCACTACTTGTTTTGTTGGTAATTATTGCATAAAAAGCAAGCGTCAATTTTTTTTACATATATTTTAGCAAAGCATACTTGGTGGATATCATCCATGATTTTTATGTTCTTTTTAATAATACACTTAACTCCGGAAAACCCTAAAATATCACGATTATTGTTCGAAGTGTTTTTTAAATAATCAAAAGTTACGTAATAGTTGAGTGGCTTATAGTCAAAAATCGTGTCCCGTGGGATAGTTGTGGCAGATTTTTTAAAACTACGCTAGGTTGATTGGCAATAGATCACATAATTTTGTCTCCGGTTTGTGTGACGTCATAAATCCAAGATAACGGATTTTTTCATGTTTTTTTCACAAACTTTGGCTTATAACTTTCGCTAACTTAGTTTTACAGAATAACTATTAATACTTTTTTGGTTTGAAAGAAAACGCCAATTAAAGCAGTAAGGAAATTTGCTTTATATTTTAAAAAATAACAAAGATATTAATTTTTTTTTTAATAATAAAAAAATAGTAAC